>JAJEKB010019081.1:43313-69840 GCA_022393335.1 Macrotrachela quadricornifera
TTGGCACTTGTTCGCCTTCTTAAAACATATTCAATAGTCGGCTGTGGCAATGAAACACATAAATCACTCGAGGAATTACAAGAATATTTCGTAATTGCACCAAGAGAAGTCACTGTTCGACTACAACGTAGAGGTGAACATAGTGAGTAATTGATTATTAAAAACTTGAATTTTTAAAATTGTTTTATAAGAATTTTAAAACACAAATGTAATACTAATCATTCGAGATTGTTTTAATTTTTTCTAATAAAAATTATGTTACTAATTATTACATATTTATTTCTGTAATGAAAAAGAATCTTCTTTTCAATATCATGTCTCTAGATAGTTTTTGATATAGAATAACTTCGTGTTTTTATTGTTTGGATTAAATCTGTCGTCAAAGAAAAGAAGATAGGAATCATCGTCTAGATTCGTTAATTTTTTTTGAAAGAAAGTACGATGATGCTACTATTAGAAAAACTAGGACTTAAATCAAGCAATAATGTACTATCCATGTGAGCACATATAACGACAAGAATAAAAAGTCCTAATTTTCCCAGAAAATTCCTGCAAAAGCTTTTCAGTCTCAGTCTACAAAACAGACATGTAAAAGAATAAACAGGCCGTTTTAAAATCACAGCTGCCTCTCACATCTACTTCTGCGTGCCACCGTTTGATCTAGATAAGACTTTTAAAATTAGTTATCTCCATTTCATATATTTAAAACCAATTCCAAACTATCAAGGCTTAGAATTAACATTAAAAACATCGCTTCCAGAAATGAAATATGTTTTTAGTTAGTGGTGGCATGTTCCCTAGCGTAGCTTCTCGAAAGAGATACTTTTTCATGAAATTGTGCCAATTGAAATAAGCCTTAGATATTTCGAAGCTTTAATATTTCTTTTTTTCTAATCAGCGAGCAATTTAAACAAAACAGTTACGAAGATCTTTGCCTTATATTCTGAATTTATTCATCTGTAGCTGTGCTAAACTTCACCTAACAAGATGCGAGGGACCAGAATAACAGGAAGCACTTTGAGGTATTTAAGAAAATAACAGAATACGACCGATTGTTAGTTTTTTTCATCATCTATCGACCAAGTAATGTTGTGCAGAAATAATATTCGACATTAGCCAGGTAAGATTTTGCTATACTATAATCTAACCATTCAGTTCTAATCTGCATATGTGTTATTAACACAAAATATCCGCACATCATATTTTACATTCAATCGCCATTTGTTTAGATATTTTTACTTCTCTTACAAACAATACACTAGCTAAAAAATGAAATCTAGATTATGGTATAATGAATAAACAAGATTGTACATGTATATTCTGCGAAAAAGAATTTGTCAATAAAATTGATAATTCTACTGTTATTAACACATCAATCTGTGAAATGATCACATTCACTTCGTTCACTTTTTTTCTATGCTTGAAAAAATCAACAGTTTAAAAATAATTTATGGTAAATTTTAAATATCCATACAGATTTTTGACAATATAGTAGAAGGTTCCTATTACGTTTAACGATATAAACCTTTAATTTTCCAGACAATCTTGAAAATTCAACAATTTCAAATGACTTGACGAGGTATATCAGACTTTAGAAATACTCACATTTCAAATTTTTATTGTTTTTTTCAACACAATTTTGAATCAAACCATTTTGCTAGCCCTGCTAGATGAATAATCAGTGACATAAGATTATAAAAGATTCAGCCTTTTTACATAACAAGAAAAAAAACTGTTTGTTGTAATATGCCAAAAGATAGAGCATTAGATGCTGAAAAAAAGCAGCTATTTATATATTGTGTTTTAATTGACTAATATACAGTTGTATGTCAAATATTGCCCATCACTGCTTATTGTTTCAGTTAAAATATGCCAGTTTTTTTCATAATATCTGTCGTCATTTTCTAAAATTAAAAGACTCCAGGTTGATTTTTTGATATTTTATGCCGCTTTTCATTCCCCACAAAATGATGAAAAATATGAGAAAAGAGGTAACTTTAAACGCAAAACGGGGTCCAAATGTCGCCTATACACGGTGATTTTCTATGGTTTACCAATGAAAAACGAATATTTTTACTCGTTTTCATTGACATAACATGATTATAAAGTACAATAAATGTGATATTAATAATCACCGTAAAATCCTACATCTAATCAATTCCATTTTAGAAAATTTCTTTTCTCGTGAAAATATCAGCTGTATTGTATCAAAATTTTTCTCTGTGTTCCCTTAGGAGTCAGCTTCTCATCAGAAGAGAAAATCTCTGAGATGCAATTGACTCAATATAGCTTTTTGCACTGATTTCGATTACGTGCCAACGAAAACTGCTAGAAATATTTGTCTTCCATTGAAAAATCATAGAAAAGTATCATGTACGAGAGACATGTGCACTCTGTTTTGACTCAAGGGTATTTTTTTTAATATTTTTAAACCAATTTGGAGAGAATGAAAAGCTGTATTAGATATCAAAAAATCAACTTGGAATCTTTTGATTTAAGAAAATAGGTGCTGATATACTGAAAAAACTGACACAGTTTATCAGTAAAAAATGCACAATCATGCACAGTATTTGACATATAATACTGGATTAGACCATTTAAATGAAATACATAAATAGCTGAATTTTTTCAGCATCTGATGCTCTATCTTCTAGAATTTTACAATAAACAGTTCATTAATTTGTTGTTATGTTGCAAAACTCAATCTTTTAGAGATGACTGCGGACCATATTCTGCAAATATCCTCTTGAATACTCGACAGTAAAATTCAGCCAACTTTTCACCCAACTTATCGAAATGGGCTAAAAACAAGATGAGAACATCAAATCAAAATTTTGGATTTTATCCAGCCCCTAGAACCTTTGGTCCTCTCATAAATTTTCTCTGAATATATTTTTATGTTTTAATAGTTTAAGTTAAAAGTATTTAATTGAAATTTAATTTCATAATTATTGAAATTCAGTTTTATGTTGACATATAAGAAGAGGCATTCCCAACATCTATCCAACTTTGAATATACAATAAATAAAAAAGTCAAAATTTACGAAACATATTTTATATATATCAGCTGTTCAAATTATCAAAAAGTTAGATGAAATTTTTTACTTATATTCGTTTTTTATCTTATAACTTCATGTATTACTAAACATTATACTTTTCAAAGTGAATGAATTATAAACAAATACTGCCATAATTCATAGATTCAGATTGCATAAAAAATAGTTATAACGAATGATTATTCTTCATTTAGAAATTTAATGTTGTCTACTGCTTTTTGAATAACTCGAGAAGGAAAACAGCTAAAAACCTGTTGACTTCACGAATTAAAAGAAAAAATATTCGAATGTTGTTACAACAATATCATATAAACCAAAATCATTTTTAAAATTAATCATTTCTATTAGACATCACAAAAAATGCACCCAAACAATCTTTCATTTTGAAAAAACCGTTGTTTTCCTGTGAGTTAATAGATTATTTTATTTCCTCAACATTCGCACGTGAAAAGATAATCATTAAAATTTTATCTAAGATTATACATCTGAAAACACTTTATTTAGATCATGTGTCAAAATTAAAATTTCATTGAAATCAGAAATTGTTTGGATGCATCTTTTTTGGAATATTTTACAGAAATAAATGATTTTAAAATAATTTTATTTGTTGCAATATTATAAAGAAGGTGCCTCCATATCTCCTTTTACGATTGGTTAAAAACCTAGATCTTTAGTTGTTGTGTATGTTCAATCTGTAATTCAATAATTATAAGATAATAACAAAAATGAAATGACTAATCATCTATCTGAATTATTTTTCAAAAACTCTGAATCTAGGAACTATAACTTCCTTCCTTTTGACAATTCAGTTAGATGAAAAATTAAGTGTTTTTACCACATCTTTTTATTAATTGTGTGACTGTGAAATGTCTTTTCCGAACCAGATGCCATGAAAACTATTCTTACTTTGACGGTCAATTGACATCAATAGTTTGGATTTATTTTCCTCTACAGAGCATCACAATATACACTTTTTTGCTACGGATTGAATCGCGTTTTCATCTTTTATTTCGAATATATACTTGTAAATCGCAGTAAAAAAGACGTATTTTTTTCCAATTGTTAAAATAAGAGACGTGCTCTTTTTTCCACATCGTTCATCAATGCTGGTTTATTCCACCACCCTTATGACCATAAACCATCTGTCCATGTTATTTCCTTCGGATTTTTTCCTGACATTTTATAGTGTGTTATTTTCTCTGTTTCATTGGTATATATAACGAGTATTTTTCTTCTGGATAAAAAAGAGGAATTAAGTACCAAGCATTCTAACTAACACCATTTGTGTATGAAAAAAAGAATTGTCGTACTTTTACCTCCTTTAACTGAGAACTTAGCGTATTCGCATCTGCTTATATATTGTTATAAGAAACATTTCGATAATTTTTAACTTATTTGAAATGTACGAAACTGATGAAGAATGTCTCTCATTATTTTTTTTCAAGAAAAAGCTGTATCGAGAATTCTTTTTTCTGCCATGTGCAATATTTTACAGCCAAAATAATACGTGTATGTATTGCAAAACACAACAACATACCAGAGAAAAACAAAAAAGACGCCTCGATAAAAAAAACTGAGACGAGAAGAAAAAGAACAGGGATAAATAAAAACATTCATCGCATCCTCGTTCGCAAAGGACGTGCAAGAAAAAAAAAGTATATATAATACTCATTCAGTGCATTCTAACTGACAAACATAACTGAGCAAAAAAATGTTTTTATTAACGGGTGTTTTACTTGCTATACTTTTCGTTGTAATTATTGCTTACTTATGGCATATACGATCAGCATATGAATTTTTTACCAAACTGAATATTCCTGGACCAAAACCAGTACTATTCTTTGGTAATTTTCTTGATATTATCAAAAGTAAAAGATTATCTTTATCTATCAATCAATGGACTGAAAAATATGGTCGTATCTTTGGTTATTTCGAAGGACATACACCAATTTTAGTTGTATCTGATCCAGATGTTTTACAAGATGTATTTATTAAATCGTTTTCCAATTTCCATTCTCGTCGTTCTTTTCCATTAGAAGATCGAGAGTCTAAAGATGTACATCTTTTCGGTGCTACTGGTCTTCGATGGAAACGACAAAGATTTGTTATTAATCCAATATTTTCATCTTCAAAACTCAAAAAAATGACACCACTTATTCATCAAAGTATTAGTATGCTGATGAAAAAAATTTCTGAAGAACATAATAAAGGTCAACCATTTGATATTTATGCATACTTTAAAAGATTTACTATGGATACTATATGGTCATGTGGTTTTGGTCTTGATACAGATATGCAAAATAACATTAATGATCCATATCTCAGTCATTCACAACAAATCTTTGCTGCTAAATTTAGATTAGATGTAATCTTAGCTTTATTTATAACAGAACTTAAACGTTTTTGGCTCACAGTTCATAATTATAGTAATAACATTCGATATTGGCTTCGTAATCATTTTCCTATAACAAAACATTTTATCGAGGAAAATCCTGTTACATGGATTATGAACGAAGCAAAATATATCATTGATAAACGTCAACAAGTTGGTCAAACAAATCGACCAGATTTATTACAATTAATGCTTGAATCTGCAACGGATGAAGATTTTATTATAGTATGCAGTTATATTTTTTGCTTGTAAACTAATTAAAACTTATGTATTTAGGATCGTAGAGGATCGTTTGTTACCAATAATGAAACAGGTATTGAAGTACCACTTATTCGAAAACTTACGAAACATGAGGTTGCAGGAAATATTTTCCTTTTTAGTAAGTCAACGTCAGTATAACTAATCTTTAAATGTTGTTTATCTTTCAGTGATTGCTGGTTATGAAACAACAAGTACAGCACTCAGTTATATTTCTTATGTTCTTGCCACTCATCCAGATGAACAACAAAAACTACAAGAACATATCGATACTTATTTCGATCCTGAAAATGAAGATGATATGCCATCTTATGATACAGTTTTACAAATGGATTACTTGGATTTGTTTATACGAGAAACACTTCGCATATATCCCATTGTACCTACAGTGATTAATCGTCAAAGTCTGGAAGAATTTCAGATCAACGGCATTGGTACAATTCCAGCTGGTACACGTGTTGCAATTGACATATATCGTTTACATTTTGATCCTGATTTATGGGGACCAGTTGATCCACATACATTTTATCCTGAACGATTTCTTGATAAACGACATCCAATGGCTTGGATACCATTTGGAGCTGGACCTCGAAATTGTGTTGGAATGCGTTTTGCTTTAATTGAACTAAAATTGGCACTTGTTTGCCTTC
This sequence comes from Macrotrachela quadricornifera, assembly GCA_022393335.1. NCBI lineage: Eukaryota > Metazoa > Rotifera > Eurotatoria > Philodinida > Philodinidae > Macrotrachela > Macrotrachela quadricornifera. The sequence goes on from JAJEKB010019081.1 coordinate 49,670, forward strand.
TTAAAACATATTCAATAGTCGGCTGTGGTGATGAAACTCATAAATCTTTTAAGAATCTGCACGAACAAGTGGTTATTGCGCCGGATGAAGTTATCGTTCGTTTAGAACGTCGATAAAAACATCAAGAATAGTCATTTATGGTCATATGTTTTGACTCTCTTTCATTAACGTTTCTCTCATTTTTTTTACAACATTAAATAAGAAAATCTCAAGAAAAGAACAATTTATTTAAACACTAAAAAAATGTTCTTAGTTCAATTATCTCAAATATTTTTGAAATACATCAAAATTTAAACTTTTTCTGTATTAGGAATTACACTCCGTATTTTTGTTCCATTATTAATTTGTTTATGATGATTAACTGCATGAAATGTTAAGCAACCAGCATGTAAAACAAGTAAAGTATCTGTTGTCAAAAATCCTACACTCCATGCTAGAAAATAAAAAGTATTAAACAAAAAGAAAGATTTTGATTATAAAATTAGTTACTTACGCCATGGTCGATATTGAGTGGATTTTTTTTCACCTTCTGGTCCAATAGCCCAGATTTTTTTATTACCACCATCTGTTACAATAACACCACGACTAACAGAATCAATAATTAATCGATTCATATTATCAACATTTAATTCATATAAATCAATACGACGAACAAGTTGCCCTGTTTAAAAAAAAAGAAAAGACAGGAATAAAAATTTCTTTAATTTATTCAATTAACAAAAATTTTACCATTTTTTTGTCGTTTTTCAAGAAAATATCTTCCTGGTTCTCGTTCACGTCTTTTTCCTAATATATAACAACATTGTATATCTACAGCTAAACTTCGTATTTCAACACCAGATTCAAATGTTATTTGTAATTGTAATTCATGATCAAATACAGATATTTTAGATTTATTACAACCTTTTTCTGATGCATAAAAAATAAATTGTTCATCTGATGCAACACGTTGACAATTAAGACCACGTTCAACAATACGTTCACGTTCAAGTTGTTTTCGTGTTAAATTACATACATATAATTTACATTCAATTGGTTTTGATGCTTGTTTATGTTCACCTACTATAATTATACTATCATCATGATAAATACATAAATCTTTTATGTCACCATCTGACCATTGAATTCTCTAAAGAAATAAATAATTAAAACAAAGAAATATATATTTTCTTTTTTTTTTTTGTTTTACTTCATTCTCATGCCCATTAGCATCAAATATAACTAATGAACTTTTATCTTTATTATAAAGTAATATTAAATCTGTATTTGTTATTGCTAATATTCCCCAATCAAAACTTTGTGAAAGAGGAATTTTTTTATATGATTCAATATTACAATTATCTAATTTTGATTGAAATGTTGGTAAACGAATTGTTGTTGAAGATATTTTACTATTATGTGATGATAAAGATAGATCAGCTATAGAATTGGATACAGTTTTTGATAATAAATTTCCTGATATAGGTGGATGAGAACGATTATTAGTAATTAATTGTGGAGATGATATTATTTGTTGTTGTTGTTCAGTTAATGAATTATTATTTGTATCATTAGAAATATTTGTATTTAATTGTTGATGATTAGCAATTATATTAAGTGATTTATAATGATTTCCTAGACCATTTGAATGATTCTTTATTGTTTGATCATTTATCGATGTTGAAGTTTTTATAAGATCATTATTTATTGATGATGAAGCCGTACTACTTGAATCTAGATATAAAATCGAAAAAGAAAAATAATATGAATCTATATAAAAAAAAAGGAATAATAATAATAAATGTTTTCTATACCATCTAAATGATTTCCTATTAAACCAGTTGATAGTGTTAAATTTTGTTTACAATTAACTATAACTAATTCCTCTGTTTGACATGGTGAATCAACATGTTTATTATAATTTTTCTTTTTATAATCATCATTATCAAATTGAAATATTTTCATTTCTGGTAAACGTTCATGAAATATTTCATTTGCTTCACGTATATCTTCTTGTATATGTGTTAATTTTAATTGTAATTGTTTAAATTCTTCTATAGTTGACCAATCTGTTATTGTTATACGTAAATCTTGTATTGTTTTATTTATTTGTTCACAACGTTGTTTATGTTCATCAATAAGTAATTCAAGTTCATTATTACATATTGTTGATTGTCTTTCAACAATTTCTTCATTTGTTATTTGTGCACAACGTAATTCATCAATTAAACGTGTATAATGTAAACGTATTGTATCAATTGATTTTTGTCTTGTTTCAATTAATTTCTCTCTTGCATGATCAATATGATCATTCATTGTTAAATATTCTTGTTCTAATGTATTTATATTATTTGTTAATGTTGTTAATGCTTCACGTCTATGTTGATTAGCACATTCAAAACAAACAAATAAACAACAATGTGAACATTTAACAAATGATGGTGATTGATTACAAACTTGACATTGACCAGTTGCTTCAACATGAAAATTACATGATTCTATAAGATCAAGAACAGTTTGATTTATTGGTAAATCTATATAATTATTTATTGTTGAACATATTTCTTTTCGACAATTTTTAACTGGACAATAATGATTCAATTTTTCATCATGTGCATTTGTTATTAACGAAGATGATTCTTGAGAATTCCATTCATTTTCAAGACAAGTTGTACCTAATTACACATATATATATCTACATAGAAAATTTTCTTAAAAGAGTAAAAAATTTAAACTTACAAACAGTATGTCCACATGTTGGAAGAACTCTTGGTTCATTATAACGTTGTGAACAAGCTGGACAATTAACAAGTGTTTCAAGAAGATGTCGAGGTATTGCAGCTGCCATAGAATGCTAAAAAGCAAAAATGAAATTGTTCTCAATATTGTACAATTCATTTGATATGATCATCCTTGTAATGTGTCTGTATGTGATTTTACAAGGTCTGATAGTTAAATGAAAAAGAAAAGAATATTTAAAAGGAAACACATTTATAATAAAGTGAAGATCTCATATTCATATTTGTATATATGTACATGTTGGGTGGGAGGTTAAGTGTTTGCCATCCTTCAATATGCATCCTTCTTACTTGTGAGAGAAAAAAAATGATCGTTCGTATAAAATAACCATTTCTCTCTTTCTATCTTACTTGTTCATCTCTCTTATTCGTTCTCTTTAGTATATACATTATAATTTTCATCATGTGAATATTTGTTCAAAAAAAAAAAATATTCGACATGAAGAGAAAAAAAAATGTATGTGATTATCGTTCATGATAGAATGTCCTCCTACTCTTTATCATATATGTGTATATATATATACATTGTAATCATTTGGTTGTCCACTATACAAGTCACGCTTGAATTAGCCATCGAAAGAATGAGTGGATGAATATTGATAGTGAATCTAATGCGATCGAAGGTGATAGAAAGAGAGAAAGAAAGAAAGAAAGAAAGAAGGAAGGAGAAAGACACAACGAGAGGATTTATCTTGTACATATATGCTCAACGAATTTGGACATGTATGTGTGTATATATCATGTCTACTACATCGAAACTAATTTATATGTGTATGTGTATAGAATGCTAACCTTTTCAGCCTTATAAGTTAGATCGTTCACATATATAATGAACACGTTCACATCATTTGATATTGTTTCATTTCATCCATTGTATGTATTGACACCAAAACAGAAGTCTTACTAATGAAGAAAAAAAAAGAAGCGGCAGCTCTTTAGTAAAATTCTTCTCTTCTCTTCTCTTTCTTTTCATTATTGACATTAGGTCTTCATTGTCGGTATTACTGATTTTCAAAGTAAAAACGATGATGATGATGATGATGATGATGATGTCTTCAAGCAATGAATATGATGATTGAACTAGTCACTGCTCAAGTAACAACGACTGAATGTCAAGAGACAAGTAAATAATCGGCTCTTGTCACTCGACCTTTGGCTTAGTATATGGAAAAAGAGGTAGAGAGAGAGAGCGAGAAAAAAGAAAAGACACTAAAGAACTTGAGACGTGTCAAATACATGAGTGAAGACAAACATACTCGAAAAAGATTTCATTCGTATAAAAGTGTTCTTAACCATTCTTAAAGAACATACGTGAAATTATAACAATGAACATTAAAGATTTTTCTATATATATAATTTTAGTATGAGTACAAGTATGTGTAATTAACAATGTCTTTATGTTTTATTTGTATATCGAAATTGATTGTTTAGTTTAGAAAAGAAAATGATTTCGTTATTAGTTAAAATGCATTTTTCAAATGTATTTAATTGGTTTTTTTTCAACATCTTAACAAATAACATTGAGAAGTGAAATGAATAGAAAAAGAGAAGTAATATATCATGCAATAATTATAATATCAATCAAATATTGATGCAAATTTTTCTTGTATATTTAGATATAAAAATCAAGTTTGAATCATTTTTTTTAGATTCGAAGAATTGTATTGCTTTTATATATAATCAAATTACTCTTTAATAAAGATATAATTAACTGATTGATATGGAATAAAATCAAACTCTGATATATACTTTAAAATTCTATAGTCATATATAGCAATATGTTAACTTGATTTCTAAATAAGATATATTGAATGACAAATGAAGTGTTTTTGAGACTGACGTATATTAGTGTCAGATTTATAAACAACTATATAAATTGTTTCATGTACTTGACTACAAGGTTGTAGTCATTTTATGAAAAATGTTATATATTACTCTCTACTATTGGAAAATTACGAAATTTTCCTATAGCAATCAATAGTGATGCATTTTCTTCTATGCATTTCTTGAATAGTAGTCATGTCTTTTAGAGTATCCTATAAAAAACCATGTTTATATAAAAAGGATTTGACGAAATGTTTTTTAATTTTTAATAACTTACTCAATTAGTTTATTTTTGACTGGCACATAATAGTGCTGCTAAGTTGGCTTTTTGCTTTACAGAAAATGAGTGTAAACGAATAAAAGAAGCTAATTACTATGTTTGATGCTTTTCAACAGACATGTAGAATACCGTTATTGATTGGTAGAAAGATAAATTTGCTTCTTTCTTTACAATTTTTTTGTTGGCAACAATTTAAATTAAGTAACGTTAGCTAATGATAGTTATGTATTATCATCATCTTATACTTTATCAATTCTAATATCACCAAAAATAAATGATTCGCTATCTATTTTTTAAGTAAAATTATTATTATATTTTGGTGAGTAAGTATATCATTTATTAAGACACGATAAACATCAATACAATATTATTGATGACATTGTATTACCAGCTGTTTTAAAAAATCTGTACCATAAACCGGTCTGATTTAGCCTATAGGCATTTTGAGTTGCATCAGATTAGATCAAAAGAAAAGTGTAGACCAAGATATTTTTGATAATAAGTTTCTCAAATTGGATTGACAACGGAGTAGACCTATTTCTTTTCTGTAATGTCGATATACTCTTTCACAATAGCAATGAACGTGAGTAATTTCAAACTTATATCTTCTGTACTTGATCACTGTTTACGGTAACAATATTGGTCAAGATTGTTCAGTATTATCATATTCAAAAAGTACATGTCTCATCGAATAGTACCGTAATAATGAAGATTTTATAGGAGGCGCCAGTATTCTCGAATATTTTGAAGACCTTTGCATCGCTGATTGTTATGGGTATGATTATGTTGAAAAGGAGCTCCAGTTTGCGGATATGAGGACGTTATATGTTTGTTTAGCTGCGGATTGTCTTGCTTCTTTCTTTTTTCAAATATTCATCGGTAATAAAACATAGTTTTTCTATTTAGGCTTATATACAAAAAGTGTAATTCACATACAGATTTCTAAAAACTGAAAGAAATACAAATAATGCTTCGTGACATCCTGAATTTTCTATTCAAAAAGAAATGCAAAAAGGTTTTAGTCAGTAAAAAGTTCAATTTTTGAACATAATTTCTTAAATACAATTCCAATATGTTTCCCTTAAATTCATCTTAATGTTACATTTTTAAATCATTGAGAGAGCTACTCAAATAAAAGTACAAATCGTGCTCTGAACTTAATATTATCCCTATAAACATGGAATCTATAAACTTGTTTCATTGCGATCATTCATTATACATCAATCCTAATCTCCATGACGTTTATACGTCACCGAACCTTTCAATCTACTTTCATACGTTTCAAGTTGAAGACGTACAGTAGGCCACACATCTATCAACGGTCTAATCATAAAATTCATGCCAGATACTTTCAGATGCTATCATAATTTCTATCTACTCTCATTATATCATATACTATGTCGATCAAAAAACTTAGAATTTATCAACAACTACTGTTCTGCACTCTACACTCTAGGATATAAATGAATTTTGGACCAATTATAACAAAACGAATTATAAAACTATTCAATTTACCGAAATGCTGATGAGGACGCTTCTACAATTCGATTGGTGTGTGTGCGTACGGGTGGGTTCACCGTACTTTTTAAGGCAGCGATGATGTGTGTATTTTCATTCCCACTCATCTTCGTTGAAGACGTCATATATATGTGTTTCTGCTTAATTCTCAGCGCCACAAGTCTTACGAGCAAACGTCTTAAAGATGATTTTTATAGCTTATATCCTTATTTTTTGAATGTTTTGGTATTTTGTCTATTGATGCATACATTGATTTATACTCAGTATTCTTGATAAATGATAATGAAATTGTTGTGATGTGTTAGTATTCCTATCGTTTATTTATTTGTTTTCAGATATGGAAATCTTCGAAACCTATGAGATACAAACACTGACAAAAAAATGTAATAGGCGAAAAATTTATTCCCAATACATCTTTTCATTTTTCATAATATTAAAATATGTCTACCATTAAATCAGTTCTTTTTTAAATAATTTAAAAAATAATAATATTGAATAAATTATTAAGAAAATTTTCATTCGTAAATTTATCGAGATTATATTTTACAGAAAACAAAAACAAAATTTTTTTTGCCAACTTAAGCAAACATTGTTTTATATTATGAATCATGACAATCGAAACATGATTAAATACATCGTTCACAATGAATTGCATCATGACATAATTCACAAAAATAGACGCAATTGCTGCAAAAATTTTCGCCACATCGTTCACATCCATGTTTCAATTGATTCATCAACATTTTTTGACAATGTGAACATTTTTCTATGGAATGATTTTCTTGTAAATTAAACAATGTTTTTTGTTCATTTTCAATACTTTTTAATGATGATCGAAAACCATAACAATCTGGATCATGACATTTTTGAACATAAGTCTTTTTGATAGGATCAACAATAAAATAGATATGATTTTTTTTGTGTTGTCGTTTAACGTTTTCACAATAACGATAAGGACCATTAATTTCAAACTTATATTGTCCTTGAAAATTGAGTCGTACTATTTTATGAATTCGTGCATCGAATGCTCCAACTTTATCCGCTATAAATTGTTCAATATCCGCGTACTCCTCAGGCAAATGTTTCAATAAATCAGGTTTCGATACTTCAGAATATGATGGTTGTAATTCTGAGTTTGTTTCAGAAGTTGAGACCATCGATGGTTCTGAAACTGGTAGAGTTGAAATTGAATGTACATTTCTGCCAGTTAGAGTTTCCCATGCCTTTTTTGCTGCCGATTGTTCCGCATCTTTTTTCGATAGTAACTGCTCGTCACCAGCATACCAACATCCATTTACTTCGACTTCAACCTAAATATGACTCCTTCTTAAAAAATATTTATAGAATCGAAAACTAAACGAAATTTGAGTATGATGTAAACAATGAATTGTTGAAAAGTTTATATACATTTTTGTGATTACTACTTTAATAATTCTAATATCTTTTATTGTACTAATTACTTATTTAAATACCTGAAATTTCAATAAATGTGCTGGACCAGACTGATTTTTTATCCGATAATTAGGTAATGGAATTTTTTTTTTCTGACAATATTCTTGAAGACGATTTTTCCATGTTGCATCCATTATTTTTGAGTAATGTAGAATATATTTATAAACGAAATCTTACCTTTAAATATTTTGATTTGTGTTCTTTCTTCATCAAGATGAATATAATAAAAGGAAGAAAAAGAACGATAGTGTCAACGTCATCATGTGTAAAAACATCAGCTCTTTTGTTACTCGTTAATTTGAAGCAGAATATATGCAACAAGCATGGCAAAAAATATTTCTATACAACACGTGAAAATTGGTTAGTGACAAGGTTCTATTGTCCTACATAGGAATATGCATCTTTTCGAAAGCATATGTTTGCAGTGGATATACGATGATGAATCATTCTGAGTTTTTACAAAGTAATTGTGCAATGAAAATACAGGTAACAAGCGATAAATCATTTTTAACTGTAATAAAGCAATATAGTAAGTTTTTAAATAAATAGTTATACTCACTAGAAGACTACTAAATATAAATTGAGGAAATTAATTGTCTAAAAAGAAAAACTTATTTGTGATTATAATATAATATAGCTGTTCTATTACAAATATAGGAATTAAATCATTTCAATCGGTCACATTGAAATAAAACTAATCGCATATATAAATGATATGATACAATTCACGCAAAAAGGAAGTTACACGAATCTGAAGTAAACTACATATTTAAAAATTTAGTTTTATATGCTCATCTGGTTGCAGGAAATTGAATAGATAATCAAGTTGTTTTTAAATACAAGGTAACCTATTCTAAAGCACATCTGTCTGTTTCATATGTAAATTAAAACTACGAAAATTTCGTCTATATGTGTTTTATAATGTTTAATTTATTTGATCTTACATTTCGTCTCTTTCTCATTGAGGCTTTACATGAAAATATGGTACAAAGAAAACAGAAATTAGTTAAACGATATATTAATGTTAAAAATGATACAGTCTTTTGTTTATTATAATGTCAACGGTTGATGAATTGAATTATTTTTAGAAAATATCATTTCTGCTCATCACGAAAGTAACTATGTCAATATTAACCATCAATTGCTCAATATTTAGTGCAGCTTAATGGTATATGTTTATTCAATCATTTTCAAATACTGCACAATAGACAGAAGATAATATTTGAGAATAAGATAAACCTTCTCTACTATAGAGTAAAGAGACATATTCTTCTATTATGTCTCAGTGAATCAGTCTTTTTCTTTTGGTTGCTTTGTATTTGAGCGGAAGAGGGTTTGTGAAATTGTTATCGATAAGATTAACACATGCTTCTTTGAACTGGAATGTTTTTGTGTTGTTCTAAATACGAAATCTTCTTCACCTGTAGATAGAGTCCATCGAGTCCATGATTTTTGGACCCGAATCCGATACATTCATTTTTCTCAGACTCAGACCTGGATTCGAATTCGGACCCAAACTCGGGCGGGTCCTAGTCGACGAACTTTACCTGTAAACAATCTGCTATATACTTTGATTTCAACTTAAAGGATCTATAATAGATAGTTTCAAAACATTGATTTAACAAATCTTCTGCTTCATAAATAAAAGATACTCCTTTTTATCGCAGGTAAATATGTTGTTGGTCTAAAAAAATTCGTCGACATGGCACTTTGTCGGAGAGCATGTAAAACGTAAGGGCGAGGGCGAGGGTAAGAAACATGTAGGATACTCAGAACTTGATAGTGAGGGAAGTGCGTTGATTTTTGGTTGGTTCTGTGTGATTCTAAAAAAGATTTGAAGGATCTACAATAGTCTAGCGCGAACTAAATACTTTTCCGGATGCTGCTTTTTGAAAAAAAAATGGAATTCTGTTCAATAGCTTTCTGAAATTGGCCGATTGTCAGTAAAGAAACAACCCTAATTTGGAAACACTTTTAAATCTGTCTTCTGACAGTAGGAACAATCAGTAGAAAATAATTTACGTTAAAAGAAATATTATCTGAATAAAAATTTGTCGACGAAAGACAGGATTCTTATCTTATCCGATCATTGTTCTAAGATTTTATAGAAACATTTAAACGATTGGTTCCATAGACAACCAAATGTGCTTCATATTCGATTGTTAAAGTAATATTTTACTATATTTAAATTATCAGGACATTCAAAATATTTCTTTCCTTCAACACTAAAAATAAAAAACAAGCTTAAATTTTTTTATTTCATTTTTTCTTATTAATTTAAACATACGAGCCATTATTCTTGCCTAATGGTTCATCATATCGAATACCAACCCATATACCTGGTTTGAAATGTACTTCACCTAAAAAAACACTATTTTAAAATTTCAACTATAAATATTAATTATAATTTGTTTTACGTTTCTTCAATACTCAGTAATTCTTACATACCTTTAAACATAATAGTTCCTCTTTTTGTCGGTTGCGATGTAACAATAACTTCACACCTATTAAATAATCAAAAAAACAAATTTTCTTACAATCTAAATTCTTACCGATCATTAACATTAATTTTACTTGCTGATTCTTTTTCATGTTCTTCTTTTTCTTTTTCTTTTCTTGCATGTTCTTCTTGTGCTGCAGGATTATATTTTCCAATTTTATTTTCTTGCATAAATTGTCTTGCTGTATTTTTTCTTGATTCATATTCTTCTTTTGTTAATTCATATTTTGGTATATCTTCAACATTATCAAACATATGTGTTTGTTTAACATTTGTTTCTTCAACTTGTAATATCATTTTTGATTGAACATTATATGAACCTAATGTACGTGTATCATCATCAAGATCAAATAATTTTGTACCACGTTCATCATGAACATGAACTTTCATTGATTGACTTTGAGCACCTGTAATTAATTCCAATTGATTCTAGAAATAAGAAATAGAATTCAAATAGTTTTTCTAAAATTCCGTATAAATAGAAAGAAAGAACAAAAAAATATTAAAATCAAAAGTACATGTAAAGTGTTCTAATTCATTATGTAATGTTTCAATTAAATGATCAACTTTCATTTGAATTGATGTTGTTTTATTTTCCTTTTCAAGAGTATGGTCCTGTTGGCAAATGCTTGATATTCTCATAGACTGTCTCCTAAAAATTTTTTATTCATATATATCACGTTTTCAGTTTACCATATTATATTCTAATTAATTTAATCAATTCTATATTTTACTATCTTTATTTTAATTTTATTCAATTATGTTTATAATTTTGTCTTATATATTTCCAATGCAATTAAATTGTATAATTTTAGTTCAAATTTTTTTGACCATTTATAATAATAATAACTTTATTAAGATAGAAATTAAAAGTTAAGTTAATTTAACATATTATAATCAAAGAAATAAAATTCTTTCAGTAATTCACAAAAGAATGAAACAAATAATAAATAAAAATCTATTTTTTTTAACATATTCAATGAAGATAAGTATTTGTATCTTACGGCATAGTATAATTAAATATAACATTAACAGATTTAATATTCATTTCAAGTTTAAATGTATTTGTTGGAATAAGAACACATGTTTAAAATGATTTACATTGTTTATAACATTTCTCCAGTAAACAAATAGAATTATTCGCTTAGATAACAGAACGAACAAATTAATCGTCATCTAGTGAAAAAAAATAATATAGTTAGAAACTATGATCGTCTGATTTGATTCACAACAAGACCTGGAGCAGAATGATAGAAAACGAGAAAATAACTAATATGATTCGAAAATGACCATACACACACACACATATATATATATATATATATATATGCGTGTATGCGTGTGTATATAATCTTCAACAACACGTCTTTTTTATATATTTAAATCAAAACACTTTCATAAAAATGTGTTTATTTTTTTTTGTAGATGAAGAAAAATACACCTTCACCCTCACCATCAAAACAACTACCAATATGTATGTTTGATTTCAAATCATCGACATATATCTTTATTTTCGTATTATATTTATTTATAGATAAAATAACAACAACAGCACGTAACATTCAACAATTAGGTCAAACGTATACAAAAGTAAGTGTATTTTTTTAAAGAAACCTAGACAGAGAGAAGGCGAAAAGAAAATTTAACCTACACATAAACATGTATATATGTATACATACGCGAAGGAAAACAGTCATAGGCGTAGACATCGAATAAAAATAAATAAATTTTAATTTAATTTTAATTTCTCACTTTGAGATCATTTAAATAGACGAAATAAAAATAGATACATTTTAGTTCAAATTTTATACATTTACTGATTTAAAAAGTAATTCTGATTTTGAACTTTTTGTAGAAATAATGTTGTTAATGTAAAATAAGAGAAAGTTATTTGAAAGATTTTTAAGAAAGATTGTTGATTTTTTAGTTTTTTTTTCATCAAATAATTTTCTATATAAATCAATTTGAAATGTTCAAACTGAGAATATGTAGATATTTCGGAATATTTAAAATTCATCATTGGAACAATCGGTGTTTGGAAATACTTTAGCATTTTTAAAACCGATTTTCTAGATAATACAATTTGAAAAATACACAGTGTACGAAATAGAAACGAAAGAAGCGTATATATGTAGGAGAAAGCGAAAAGAAAAATTTTCGCCATTAAAACAGGTAGAGTTTCAATATGTATACGTGTATTCGATAATATATTACACTATAGAATTTATTTTATGCAAGATAAACGTTAACACATAACTTCCGTATAATCCTCTTATTTTTGTTTCTTTGATTTTGCTCTTTCTTTCTCATACAATGGTCTATTTGATTTCAGATTGAATTCAAAATAAAAAAATTCAATTCAATTCCAAATGAAATTGCAGGGGCAATGGGACTAACATGGGACAACATGGGACTATGGGACTTCATGGGACTATCGGACTACATGGGACTAGCATGGGACAGCATGGGACAACATGGGACTTCATGGAACTAACATGGGACTACATGGGACTATGAAATTTCGTAGTCCCATGAAGTCTCATGTAGTCCCATAGTCCCATGAGGTCCCATAGTGTGTCGAAAAAGTTGAGGTAAATTTTTTCGTTTTCGAATTCAATCTGAAATCGAAAAGACCATAGACTCTTCTTTCTCTTCTTCCGAATTTTTTTCTCATATGTTTCTTTGTGATAGTTCATCACCTCTTATATTTTTGCTTACCATAGCAACGGGCATATTGTATGGATATAAGAAATAAGCGCATAGGAGTAGAGTCATTAAGGTTTTTTTTTGAAACTGTCATACATTATAGAGAAGAAAATAGTTATGTGTAAAGATCAATATATATCAGATATTGAACAAAATGATGTGAGTACTATAAAATAAAACTTTCGATTCGTATGAAATAAAATAATTAATTATCTTTTTGACTTGAAAAAATACTTTATTATTAAGAAAAAGAAATTAAAATCTAAGATGAAATTTGTACTTATAATCACTAGGAGTCACAAGTCGCGGCGCAACCGCAGAGGGTCGATACTATAGAAACCCACTATTATTAGTTATAATTCACACACTCTCACCTCAACACAGAGCGTTACATTTGGACATTACCTTGGGTCGTCATCTTGGTCGTCACCTTGGTCGTTACATCGGGATGTTACATTGGAACGTCCCAATGTAACGACCCTCTGCGGTTGCGCCGCGAGCTGTGACTAACACTCATTCCCTTGGGATTTTTCAGGGACTCCCCAGAAAATCCCTGAATTTTCTAATGGAATTCGTAGAGATTTTTAACAACTTCCTAAAAATTTTTTCAGAGAGTTTTTCATTCTCTATTTGAGTTTTTGGAACTCTCGACGAAAATTTCGTGAAAATTTTTTTCACTTTTTGATTAACTCGCTGAGGATTCTCGACAGGGATTCCCCGGGGATTTCGCAGGTGGGAAGTCGACTAGGGTCATCATTTATTTGTTCTTTTTATAGAATGTAACAGAAGAATAACAAACAGATCATCATCATCAACAAGAACAACAACAACAATTATTAAACATCATTCAGGACCTGTCTACAAGACTAGAACAACTTGAATCAAATCATCAATTAAATAAAAAAGTTAGTTTTTTTTTTATTAAAATAATAATAAAATATTTTATTTTTTTTAAACCGTGAAGATCTATTCTGATGATGAAAAAAAATACTACTTCATGGTCTTCATCAACATTATGTCGAATTGGAAGAACATGATAAAAATAAAAAATTAATTAATTTAATTAATCAAATAAAATTTAAACAAATAATTATTTTTGTTGACTCAGCACGACATTGTTCAGCATTATATAAACTATTAACTGAACAAAATATTTCTAGGGTGGAAATTCATCATCATATATCTAAACAAGAACGGTTCGTTATTTATTAACTTAAATAATTTAATAAAAAAAAATGTTTTGCTTTCTATTTAGTTTTCAACGTTGCAAAGAATTTAAAGAATTTAAAAAAACGTATTCTTGTTGCAACAGATTTAAATGATTTTCAGATGGATTTTGCAGCAGTTAGTCTTGTATTTAATTATGACATGTCAGAAGATGTTGATACTTATCTTCATCGAGTAAATTTGAAGAATTTTTCTTTTTTTTTTTATTAAATATTTAATTTTAGGTTGTTGGTGCTGGTCGATTTGGTGCAGAAGGTTTAGCAATAACATTTATTTCAAATAAAAATGATGCAGCAATTTTAACTGAAGTTCAAAATCATTTGGAAATACAAATTAGTGAAATGCCTGATGCACTTGATCTAGCAGCACAAATCGAAAATAGTTAATTTACTGGTCTTACTATTTGGTTCATCAAATTAAACATGTGGACTCTTTCTTGTTTTTCGTCATATTTGTTGGTCATTATTACATTTTAATTCTTTTTTGTTTTTCTTTTCTTGATAAACAAGACTTCTGCATATATAAGTGTGTTGAAGAAAATAAACTCTTATAACTTTGTTCATCAAACACTATGTTTTTCTCTTATATTATTTATTTGATGACATAAAACAATAAAGATTGTTAGAAAAATATTTTATTTCACACTAAATAAATCATCGAATACTAATTTATTCCGAGATTTATATACAAACAAAAAAATTTATTGAAGAAAATAATATAATCAATGGAAATATAATTTAAATTAAAAACAAGCTGAAAATGAAAAGTATTCATTCTTCATTTATTAATTTATTTATTTTAATAAACTTTCATACACTGTTTGATGATGATATTTGTGAAATTTATTTTTTATTAAAAGACGTGAAAGAAATATTTCATAATCCAACAATATTAATTGATTATGAACAAGGATCATTAATTACTTGTTTTGGAAAATTATCATTTATTAAAGTAAAATAAAGTAAAAAAAAAAGAAATGCTTTATTTAATTTATTTTTCTAGGTTTGTATTAATGGACATTATAATATTGAATTTACATTTGGTGATTTAATGTGTATTAAATCTTGGCATTTTGATATAAAACAACATAAAGAATTAATTTCATGAAGTGTTGTTGCTATACCTCCAGGTCGAAAAGCCACGATCGTAAACGATCGTATACGATGAAATACGTCTAAAAACAGCAGTCGCACCCGACTGACGGGTACGGTCAACGTACACGATCTCATACGTTCAAATACGATCACCGAATACGTTCAATATAAACGACTGTCGTGCATGACGGTAGTATACGACTGTGTACGGTCGTAGATTAGCCGTAAACTGAGATACATATCAACAGTGAATTATATGTAAGTATCTATTTAACTTAAAAAATTATTTTTTATTTATTTTAGATTTATTTATATATCCCAATGGTCAGGTAAATATGTTTTTAAGTTAAAATTTTTTTTTTAATTATTTTAGGTCTATTTATATATCCAAATGGTCAGGTAAGTATCTATTGAACTTAAAAAATTTTTTTTTATTTATTTTAGGATGGTTTTGATATACAATTATTTTAGTAGTTATTTTAATATAAAAATATTCTTTTCTTATTTATTTTAGGATGTTTTTTATATTGAATCATTTTAGTAAGTATTTTAATATAAAAATAAGTTTTCTTTTATTTATTTTAGGATATTTTTTACATACAAATAAATTAGTAAGTATTTTAATATAAAAATAATTTTTTATTTATATATTTTAGGATATTTTTTATATACAATTAAACTAGTAGGTATTTTAATACAAAAATAATTTTTTCTTTATCTATTTTAGGGTGATTTTAATGCACAATTATTGGTGACATATAGATGTCCTACGAAATCCTCATAGGATCCTGCGATTTTCGACGCTTACCGATTGTCGGATCCGACATCCGACAACTTCCTGTCGGATTGCATGGGTTTTCCTGTAGGATCCAACAGGAATTCGATAGTCGGATTGCTCAACCTGGGTATACGTTTTTTTAACAGTATAATCCTGGTAATAAGAATAAGCGTGAAGGTAGAAGAGAGAGGGGTAACAGGAAATTGCCGCCTCCTCTGTAAGTTGATGCTTAAGTGAATACGTGGACAAACGACATTGTATACGACTATGTACGATCGCTTACGATGATCGTATACACGTCGTATACGACACGACGAAAGTACGACCGTATTTCAGGAGTCAAGTAATACGACGAAATACGACCGTTTACGGCTATCGTAATACTCGTCCTGGGCCAGTATGTATAAAATCTCGTTTTTTTTCTATTTTGTCTATATAAAATATGAATTTTTATTAGATTGATAATCCAACTTAACCTGATCAATCATCAAAAATTTATACTCGTACCGGTTTAACCGGATCAATGTTAAATTTTTTCAAGATAAGATTAAACTTTCATTTATTAGAAAATTTATCTCTCATTGTTTTTTTCCGAAGTTATATGAAATTCTTGAACCAATATAAGAATTCATATTTCATCATAAAGCTGCAACATTTTCACCACTTAATTGTTTAAAAACAATTTTACATCAACATTGATCAAAAACATGTTCAGATAAATAAATAATAAAAAGTAAAATATATAAACAAATATTTTACAATTTTTAGATACTCGAACAACAGCTAAACTAAGACAGAAACGAAAATCTACAACAGAAAATAATAATAGGAATAATGTACCACCTAGTAAAGAACCTAATATAAATAATTATCTAACACCAACAAAAGAACGTTCACTAGCAAATAATATTTACTCTCAAGGTTCAACACTATGAATGAATAGTATGCGATGAGTAAGAAAAATTTTCATATTGAAATAGAAATTCTCAAAAATATAATTTAGAATGTAATGATTATTGGTCAACTATCATTGATGGATGATGAAGATGAACGTTATATAATTCGACTTGAAAATATTCAATATGATCCAAATGTTGCATTATCACAATATCAATCATCAAATAACCAAATATCACAAAGATATCAACAAAATTCAAATCTTCAACCATTACTTCATCAAATACATTTTAACTATTAAATTTAAATGAAATGAAACGGGAACAAATATCATATCTTGATTCACCGCAGCAATAACAACAGCAACAACAACAAAAATTGTCATCAATGTTTTCAAATAATCCACCAACACCAAATGGTATATTTTTTCATTGATTATCTATTTTGTTTCAAATTTATTTTCCATATTTATTGATCTTCTGTTTTTTTTCTTGTTTATTACATTAATAATGTCCAATATTCGACCTCTTTCATGGTTCAATAATTCAACATTAGCTATTTTTCTTTTTAGTTTTCCATATTTATTTTGTTTTATGATTAACGGATATTTATGGAGTATTTTTCATCGTTTTATTCTTCGAAAATCTTCTCAAAATTCAGTTAGATTTAATACTGATATTGATGCAAAATGCTGAAATGAAATTAATTTTGATTTTGAACAAAATTTATCAATTCTGTTTGTCTATAGCTTATTCATGATTATTTCAATTTATTTTAATCATTAATCATTCTATATAACTCTGGTTTTGTGTATCTTTATTTTATTTGTCCAATTTATCTTCTTTTAATGATGATTGAATTTATTATTCATTCGAAATTTATTAAACAAAGATATCATTTGTTATTTTTACCAATGATCATTTCGGTCTTTCCATTGATATATATATATATATATATACAATTGATATAATTAATCACTTGATTCGTATTCTTATTCCATTTGTGACTCGAACATTTCCTTTTAGATTGTTGTTTGAAAGCAGTCTTTTAATCGGTAGTTTTATTACTATTTCTAGCATATTTTTCGTACATATAATTATTCTGATATTACAACAAACAAAATATTTTGATCGAACATGAATGATTCTCTTAATAAGCTTTTTTATTATTCTAATAATCGGTTACAATCGTCAATTATTTACTCCTATTTATCTAAATACTTTTTATGCTAAACATACCTCAAATTCAATTTTTAAAGTTGAGAGATTGTTTAAGATTTCTTTTAATGTTCCACTTCTATCACAATCAACATCCGTTACAGTTTTTACATACGATGATCTTACTCTATCATCTGTATTTGACCAGTTTTCAATTAAGAATCGTTATATATTACGTAATAAACTTGACTTTTCTTTTCTACGCTATTTTTTTAATTAAATTTTTTCTATTATTGATTCAAAATAAATATTAACAAATCAGGCAATTTTTTCAATCAAACTCATCTTCAAGGTGATGGGGTAAGGTAGAAAAGAAGTCTCTTTCATTCTTCTCTATTAAGGGACTTTCTATGAAATCTAAACCTTCTATTCAAATTCCAAAACAAATTTATGATAATAATAATAATAAGAATAAAGAGAAGACACTCGAAGGTTCAGATATAAATGCGACTACAACTCTTCCAACAGAATTCGAAGAAAAACACAACGAAACTGACGAAGATTGGGAGACTTTTAATGCTAAAAAACTGAACAAAGCATGAAAGACGAAAACAAAGGTCTTTACAATAGAAAACATTCATTTGAAAAAAGCTCTTCATCAAGATATAATATCCGAGGGAGTTCACTCTTATTTCTCTTTTGGAAAAACTAAATCAGAAGGTAAACCTCGATTTAAATCACAACAAGTCTCAAGAATTACGAATTACACATGCACATAATTCACCACAACCTGTGGTGAACGATAATACTAGTGAAAAAGCAAGAAAATATATTTATCATTACTTAAGATTGCATTTGAGAATCAACAAAAATTACCAGAAATACAATAATAAATTAAACATAAATACAGTTTTCTATTCCAAATATATTCAATCAAAACATATTCTTTTATTGTTTGCTAACAATTCACCAACTTATGGAATGCTTTTTGATAATAACTCATGGCCAAATATAATATGTAATTTATCGTTTCAAGTAATTGTACCATGTCGAATTCCTCGTGAATGAGACGTCAATACAATTAATTTTCTTATTTCTGAACGTTATACATCAACAGCTGGTGTTACACGAATATTTCATAATACTCAACCAACTAGCAGAATCAGAATCAATTTTTTATTCTTATGAAGATGTTCAATCTATTATTTAGAACGGTAACATTTATATTGATAGTATTAGATATCCAGTAATACCTTATAAACCACTTACTCAAATTGATCGTTGCTTCAAATGTCAACAATTTGGTCACAAGTTGCATAACTACACGAATGAATCAACATGTTATAAATGTGGAGAACATCATTCTTACAATTTTAATTGTTCTATTGCTATTAAATCTGCAAATTGTGAGGGATCACATATGACTGAAGCACCTGAATGTTCAGTAAACATATCTTATCGCAAAGAATCACACGAGCAACAATTAAATCCACAAAGGCTACTTATCTTTCTTCTACTGCTCGTCTATATTCACAAGCATTGCAAATAGTGTCATCACATATCAATTCAAATAGCCAAACAACTAAATCTACACAATCAGTAACAGTTAAACAACCAGATCAATCATCTATTATTATTAAAGCTCTTAAAGATTTATTAAAAAGAATGGTTTTATGTGTTTATTCACTAGTAGTGCAATCATTCAAGAATATCACAATAACGAGATAAAAAATTAAAAAAGACATTATAATTCGTCTAAATCAACTTCAGGAAAATCACCAACTTTAACTGAACTTGGACGAACAAATGCTCCATATTTATCAGGACATTCAAAATACTTCTTTCCTTCAACCCTACAATAAAAATGAAGTATAGCATTGAATTTATGTCTATTATTTTTTATTAATTCAGACTTACGAGCCATTATTCTTGCCTAATGGTTCATCATATCGAATACCAAC
>JAJEKB010019082.1:0-12570 GCA_022393335.1 Macrotrachela quadricornifera
CAGTATGATCAAAATAGAAGTTAAAATTCAGTAAACTTGAGCTATACCAAATTGTAGAGCATATTTTTCTGTACATGACACTGTCTTTTGTTTTGTTGATCACTGTTTGTTAAACGAAAAAATATGGACAAAACATAATTGTGAATCGATTGCTATTGTTGTATGATTCAGCATGGTACGAGAAAAGTGTATACACCGGGTGAATGAAAGTTCTAATCATCATGTATCGTATATAATTTTGAAGCGCAGAACTAGGGCTTTGTTCTCGCTTATGTAAAAGCTTCTCAGACTATTTCTACTATGAGAAAAATGCTTTCAAAAAACTAGAACAAATCGATGTCTGTGCGTTACCGAAAAGTAAGTTTAGTAAGTATTTTGACGAAACTAAATCTATTTATTTTTAAATTCATACTGATTCTCTGGTTACTTTTTATGGGCTATCCAACGAAAATATGGTTTTTGTTTTTCATCCAAATTTATGTCTGTGCGTTACTTCATATTTTCTCAACACCTCGCTCATTTTTCAAGATATCGAAATTTTCTTTTCAGCAATAGATAGCCCTGATTCTCAGCCACAAAATCTTTTTTCATAAAAATCCTTATTGGAGGTAAGTTCGTAGAATTTATTACTTCTTTCACATCGACTAAGAACCGAGGGCCTTTTTTGTCTGTGCGTTATTCACTACTATTTTACCCATAAAATCTAAACGACTAGACATTTGAGGCTCAAACTTAGAGATGTTGTAGAACTTAACTGTCTGCATATGTGGTAAAAATTACAAGTCTCTCTCTCTCTTATCGTTCTCTAGATACTTTCGTTCCAAGTTGAATAAACGTCTGTGCATTACCTGCGTTTTGGCCGTATAAGCTACTTATAAAGAGAAAATGGATTATTTTCTCTTTAAAATCAATTTATTTTCGTCAGGTGTACAGTATTATTTCAATGAAAGAACAGATACTATTCGTAGAAATATTAAGAGTAGCTGTTTTGGATTAGAGGGAACAACTAGTTCGCTTGTACAAACCTCATTTCGCCTATCAAAATATGAAAAACGGTAATTGTTCGAAAGATTTCCAGCGAGATATATAAACACGAGAAATTTTTGCAGGGGAAAATCGTCCGTATTTCCCCTGCTAATCATACGCCCTGCATATAATGTATTATTCAACATCCGTTAATTCAATTCTAATTTTATCAATCGAGTTATACTTTTGGCGTTGGTATAATTTTATTTTTTTTTCAAAATATTCTATCTTAAAATACGAACAGATACTTTTTTTTAAAACCGATTCATTTTCTTTCCGCATCGAAATTGGTTTTTCTTTCGATCTAAATCATTTTTTCTTTGAAACTGATTCACTTTCTCTTATGTTGAAACAACTTTCTCTTTAAATTTTCCATTTTGTCCATGAAAACGGACCAGTTTTTCTCTGAAACGTCTATTTTATCTTTGAATTGGAATTTTTTTCTTTTTGAAAATGATTTAGTTTCTTCTTGAATCTCAACTACTTTTTCTTTGGTTTTGAGTTATTTTCTTTTGAAATTTTCCGTTTTCTCTTTGGATTTGGACAACTTTTCCTTTGATATTCCTATTTTCTCTCTGAGTTTGAACCGCTTTCTCTTTAGATCTGGGTCATTTTCTCCTTGCAACATGTATTATCTCTTTCGGTTTGAACTATTTTCTTTTTGAAAATGATTCACTTTCTCTCTGGATCTCAACTATTTTCTGTTTGAATCTGAACTTTTTTCTTTAAAGTAATAAGTAAAAACGCCCAACTATTCGTAAAAAAGATTTTCAGGGAGGAAACTATAACGTAAGAAAAAATTTACAGAAAGGAAATATCGGTCGTATGAAGTGAACCCAAATTCGCGTGAGCCAAACTAGAGTCCATAATCCATACTTTATCCATTTTTTGTGTATAGTGCAAAAAAGCGATAAACATGTTTTCCTGGCACTTTGGAGAAATTTCAAGCTATGTTCTCCACAATTTCTTGCATTACACAGGCATCTTACCTGTAGGTATTTGAGGACTACCGCAGCAAAATACCTGCAGGTTTTTGAAGGCTATCTGACGATTCTATATGGAGGTTTGTGAGGATTATCCAAGGATGGTATTTGAAGTTTTTTTAGGGTTATTCAATGATGCTACTTGTGACGTTCTAAGGACCATATAAGGACTATGTTTGAAGGTTTTTAAAGATTATCTAACGAAGGAACACAACGAACTGATAAATTTCTTTTTAAATTCTAGTAATACCAATTTGTAGAGATTGTTGAATTATTAACTAATATAATAGTTATTTGGGTCAACAGCCCCATTTAAGAATAAATCTCTAATATATAATTTTCAGTGTTTGTGCTGGATCAAAAGTTAAAGGCTGCTAGGAGTGTGGTGCTGGTTGACCTTTGAGTTTCGATTTTATTAGGAAAGGCTTGGGATTGATCGATCGCTTTTTAAATTTTAATGATGCCAATTTGTATAGCTTCCTGAGTTATCAACTGATACAATAATCATTCGGACCAACATCATGTTTAATAGGAAATTTCTGATAATCAAAGTTTGCATTAGTATATCATACCATACGGGGCCAAGGATCAACAATAGTGGGATGGAGGTTGGTCTTTGAGTTTTGATTTTAGCAGTGAGACACAAACGCTCACCATGTAAAGTGATATTACACGGTCAGCGCCTGCGTCTCCCTACTAAAGTCAATCAGCACCACACTTGTAGCGACCTTTAACTTTTGACCCGGCACAAGTACTGAAAATTATACATTAGAGATTTATTCTTAAATGCGGCTGTTGACCCAAATAACTATTATATTAGTTAATAACTCAACGAGCTCTACAAATTGGCATTACCAGAATTTAAAAAACAATTTATCAATTCGTTATGTTTCCTCGTTAGAACCATATTTAGTCCGACAACTTGAACATAATATCATTCAACGCATAATTAAATTCTGCAGCTAGCATAGCCTTCTAGAGACCAAGCACAAGTCATTAAGCGAATGTTATGTCGAAATACCGGCCAGAATCTTTTAAAAACTCAATATTTCGGTAAAATTCCTATTTTTCAAGTGATGACCAATCTTGAATATAAGACTATTCGTTCCAGAATCAAATTGTGTACCCAGCACAACGTTCTAGAGACTCAGCACAATCTTCGAGAGATCCAGCGTCGGTTACTGGGTGATTTTTAGGGATAGGTATTAGAATCCACTGACAAATTTACTTATATCTTATTTTCGTGTGGATTTTTTCTTATCACACACAAAAAAGGTGTATGACACATTTTTCACCTCTTCTTTTCTCCGTTTTGCAATAACATTCTTTTTCTTCTCTATAAAAGCAGCTTGTTGTCAAGAATAAAGGCTTCATTTTCACTCGCTTTCAATCACGTGAAAATATTCAGTTCATAAAAGCTAAACATGAATTTTCATAAGAAATAAATTAGCAGTACTTATATTGAAGAAGTCCTACTTCTCCATTGATTGCAACTAGCTAAAAAGAATAAAACTTAGTGAATGCAGCAAGCTACAGTGGGATAAATCCGCTAACTAAGAGCGTCAGTTTCGGGTTCCGTTCCTAAAAATTCAGAATTCATACTGAGTTCCAAATTTCTAGGAATGAAAAACCACTTGACAATTCATTTCTGCATGTTTTTCAACACGCTGAAGTCTTTAAACATATCGTTTCTTTTGTTTTGAAGCAAAGCGCTATGGGTTCCCGGGTTCTTAGGAACGGCCACGGGCACCGAGTTTCTAAGAATGTGGAAGCCTATTAAAAACTACTAAGAAAATAAGTTTAGGTAAGATTCTTATTTCTTGGAAAACTGGGACCCGGGAACTCATATTGATTTGCCTTAACATCAAAGCAAAAATATGTCTAAAGCTCCAGCGCGTCCAAAACACATCCTGAAATGAATTGTCTAATAGGTTTCTGTTTCTAGGAACTCAGAACTCGGTATGAGTTCCGGATTTCTAGAGACGGAGCCTGAAACTGACACCCAAAACAAAACTCCTCCGGTTGAAATAGTCATTTGCAGTGATTTTCATAAAATGCTTATAGAAAATTGAGGATTCGATATTTTCTAAAGTGGCTTGCGCCAATATTCATACAGCTCTTCCCTCTACAACGCATCTTAAATGGAGCAAAATTTGACGATTTTGATTGAGCAAGTTTTCTGTATTTGCCGTCGCGGCTTACATGGACTCGCTCATAAAAACCATGTAGTCATGGCCTTTGTTCAAAAAAGTTGAATAATCCAAGCCATCTTTTCTAAAAGCATTTTGACATCAAAAGATTGCGTTTGTCAGGGGCTATCTCTCGATATTATTAAATTCGTGGAGTACCTCTTTGGATAGCGCTTTTATTGCTCTATCTAAAACCATAAAAAAATTCTGGGGCAATTGATATTAGTAGAGAAACGCCGCCTTGTATCCAAAATAAGAACGAGAAAACATGTGAAAAACCTCGTATGGCCGGTCTAACTTTGTGCCTGGACTTCCTTTTTAATGGAGGTTTAATATTCATCCAATGTTATTAATTATATGACAGAAGAACCCATAAATATCATATCATACCCACCATATTCGCCAGACCTAATAGTATGTAATTTTTGGCTAACTAATTCTATCGAACAAGTTCAACTGATTAAAAAAATGGAAAATAATTAGCTCATGCAGTTTCGAAGGTACCTAAAAATTTTTTCGAAAAAGACTTGAAAAAATCTTTTTACAAATTGTCAGAAGGGATTGAACTTGATATAAATAATCATGAGAACTATCCTCAAAATTTGATACAATAAAATTAGAAATATTTCCGTATCTTTATTCCCTCTTTTGACAGAAAAGGTTACATGAAGCTTAAAAAATCCATAAAGTTTGTCTGTTTGTCCAAGCCAATTGGAATTCAGTATGTGCTAAACCAATGAAACGGCAGCAATACATGCTACGAAAATCTTAACCAAAGAATAATCGAGGTCAAAGAATATGAATCTGCAGTCATTTTGATAATTAATAAATATTAATAATATTAATTTTTTGAGAAAGTTTCATCAGAAAGTTTTCAGAGTTAGAGAATCTGAATCTGAAGTTAGTTTTATGGATTTTTAATTAATTAATAATATTAGTTTTCCAAATTCTCATAAATTGATTTTATATTGATGACATATAGGTGTCACAACATAGAACAATAAAATTCCATGACACTTGGCCAAATCATTAGGATTTTATCATTTCGAATAGAATGGTTTCATTGCCCTTATGAAATTATTTACCTATTTCTCTAGTTAACCTTTCCGTAGTATTTGTATTCATTCTATCAAAATAACATTTTAACTTTCGTTTGAATTTATAGGAAATCATTAGTTTTTTGATGATTGTAATAATAGATGTCGTAGGAATTCTGCTGTTGATCAAAAGATAAATCTCTCAGACAACTGAACTATTTTTGCTACGGTCCCTCTCTATTTCTAGTAACAAAATACTACTGTCTGATAGTCCTTTCGATCATATAAATGTGCATACGTAAACTTAAACATCCAAGAATGATCAGAAGAAAAGGGAAAGATAATATAAACTAGCAAGGAAAATGCGTGATGTATTCGAATAATATCATTAGAACAAAAATATTGATTCATGCTTGGAAGAAATACAAAATAAAAGGGAAAAAAAATCTAGTAAAAGGATTATGTTGTATCAATATACAGGTTGGTTGTTTTACTTATTTTTTTTTCGAACCAAAAAAACAGTTGTACAATGGAAAATAACTAACGAAGTATACAAGGACTTTTGAGAAAGATTTTAGGAAGCAAATTATTTTTTCTTTTTTGATATATGAAACGATTCAATTCGTCAATTCAATTGTTGCTGACGTTTGAACTATTTATTCAATCTAACTTATTGATGGTTTCAAATCGACTCTTTATAAATAGTATAGATAGATTAATAAATCTAAGAAATTAAGCAAAAGAAAATGTACATAGATTTATTTGAATACAAAAAAAAGACAATATTAGCAACGCATTTCGAATATTCTTCTTCAGGCTATGATTCTTTCTAATAGTGTGCACGTCTTATATACCATCGAATGTAATTGATCTAATGATTATTTATATTGTTAATTAATAGACGATTATTTCATTAGCGCAATATCATTTGATTCTGCGATGGACAATAATTAATAAAAGTTTATCTTTTTTTCGTTCACAGTGATCGATCAAGTATTCTTTTTCGCGAAAGAATTCGTTCCGACTGATAATGAGCTCTGTATATACAGTTGAGCAATCCAAAGATATAATGGAAGTAAAAACCCATAGTGTAATTCTCATGTATCAAGACGTATAACAATTTCTTTGGTCTTCTGCACAGTTCAGACCTAGTCTTAATATACATTTTCACAATAGAAATCGTGAATAAATTTGTTTCAACATTATTGCATTGTAACTAGAAGTTTATTAAATGGAAGAGAAACTGCATTCCGAATCAATGAACAAATTCAAAATTAAACCTTCTTGTTGAAATCATAATCTACTAATAACAATCTTCATGTTTTTGAACAGTCACATAATCTGTAAAGTCTGAGATAATACTTTTATTCGTAGAGGTGGTCGGAATGCATGTATGTTTTATCCTATTTATGATAGTGGTCACACTTCGATATAAAACTACACATTACGATACGATTCCAAAGCTTTTAAACCAAAATTCTCTGGTACTAACACCATTTGAAAGATTTGAATGTATCCATTACTACAATGTGAAATTGAATAATTAATGTTCAAAATTTCTCATTCAGTCATAAATAAATAAACTAATTCGCTAAAAATAATCTTTAAAATAAGCAGTACAAATCGATGTCAAATGATAAAGATTTGATCGTCACCTTAATATCAATCAATATATTTGAATGTGGCAATTTTCAAATATACTTACCACATACATCCTATCTATTTTCCCAATATTTTAATGCCACTGGTCGTTTCATAAATAATAACTACCTATGTATTTTTATCACTAATTTAAAAATCAGGATAACCATGCATTCGTCCAATATCTTTTTTTCCTGTGATTTCATCGAAAATACACTGTTATTCTAAAAAAACAATTCTATCTGTTTGATGAGAAATATCTGTCAATTTCTCTTCCAAAAACACATATTTTCACTTCCAAAAATCTATTTTGCAGAGGACACACTGTATGTAATTCAAGTCATATGAAAAATTCCTATACGTGTAGCCATCAGCATTTCTAAATATGAATCCTGTTTTTTTCCAGGTTAATAAAATAATTCATTTTTTTTATCGCTTCTATCCAGGTTCCTCAAAATGCTCCAAACTTCGTTTCGTATATATCTTGAGGATTATGTATATATTTCGATTTTTCTTCCCTCTCATCATCTCCATTATCAGTATCTGACTCGTAACATCTATAATAATCTCTATATTCTTTTTCATCACTTCAATTTCACATTTCAATTCTTATAATTTTCATCTCTATATTTTATTGAATATTTACGTATATAATTCTTGATATCTGTTTTATATTAAATGAATATTCATACTATCTATCTATTCATCTATAGATATATATTCTTTTTCATATGTTAAACTTTTATACATATATGTATAGATTTTTCCTCATTTTCTCTCTTTCCTTCTCTCTCTTTTTCATACGAATTCTCATGAATACACCTGCAATCAGTTCATCTTTGCTACATTATTTACTTTTGACATATATTCCATACATAAAAAGGATATCTTTATATACATGTATATATTTTTGCCTTTACCTTCTTTTCTATTATTTGTAAACAAAACCTCCACGTATTTTCTTTTTGATTCATATTTGATCCATCTCGTATTAACATTCATTAATTCATTTCTTATTACTTTCTTATATACAATTCGACTCTGCGATGTCTATATCACATAAATGAATATCTATAATATCTCTAGTTTTCTCACATATATGTTGTATTTCATTTTTAATCTTTCTATCATTCATATAAATATGTATTATCAGTTATGGATATATGTATATGTATATTTCTGCTCTCTTCCATGTGACAATACTACTCTATTCTATAACTTTACAACGTTTAAGAATATATTTGATTATTTATCTATCTATCATATTTCTTTATTATATTTTCTCCTCATTACTCAAGTCTTCGCATTCATACTATGAAAAGAATAATATTTCCAAATGACATATATTTATTTTATTCCTAACCCTATTGACTACACATATAAACTTATATATTTGTTTTTTTTCATAAATTTTTTTTGTATTTTTCTCTATATATTTTTTTCTATTCTTCTTTCTTGATCATATATATTGATCTGGTTGATATCATACATTTATATATATGTACTATCAACTATGAGGATATACATAAATCCGTTCAGTTTTTAGTCTATTTATTTATTTATTTTCTATCTCGCTTCCATATGATTCTGAGCATCTCTACTATATAAAACAAATATTCTTACTTCTAAATTTTGTATATTTTCCTCTAATTTTACTCTCTCTCTCTCTCTCTCTCTCTTTGTCTCTACATTTGTATATATACAAAAAACATTTTTGGATTTTTTTTCTCTTTAGTTGATTTCTTACATTCACACATGTTGTAAACGATAAACAAACATATTCTTCACATCTTTATTATGTAAAAAGAATATCTTTGATTTCATAACTATGTTCTTCCTATTCTAACATTTAACTCAAGGCATCTTTGTTCTGAAAAAATTATTTGTTTCATTCTAATTTCTATACTCTTACACCTGTTGTTTTTTTATAATGGATAATGTATCTATACTTCTATACTTGTTATTTTCTTATTCTCTTTAGTCAATCATGTATTTATGTAATTTATGTATTTTCTAAGTAACATATCTTCCATTTGATTCTCAAAATTCTCATTCCACAAAAAGATCACTCATGATTGTAAACAAACCGTTATCTTCATCTCCTCACAAACTCTTAACTTTCTTGATCTGGATATAATCTATTATCAACTACGAATATACTATAAACTATACACATATTTATTATTTTTCTATTATATTTCTACTTCTACAATAAATCCAACGTACACAATTCCATTACATCTAATAGAAAAAATATGTTTTCACATTAGAAATAATATATAGGATTATATAGTATATGATAATACCTATTACATGTTATAATAACGATTATTAAAATTATGTTTTCACATTACAAATAATATAAAAAATCATATATTAAATTGTGATGCCTATCACATGCTATAAAGATAATTATTATCATTCTTATCGTATTGCATAAAATCTCAACACCTCATTGCCACATTATTTCGAAAAAACAAATAAGATGAATTAATATTATTCGTATTTTTTCTGGAATTTTGTTCTTTCTTGCATGTATAATTGTACTCCTATCTGTTATTTGTATTCATATTCGTTATGTGTATTTTATTTATATATTAGTATAGCCTGAAGCAGAGCTGGGCAGCTCCGAAGCCGGAGCTGCCCAGCTCTGACCTGAAGAAAAATATTCGAAATGCGTTGCTAATATTGTCTTTTTTTTGTATTCAAATAAATCTATGTACATTTTCTTTTGCTTAATTTCTTAGATTTATTAATCTATCTATACTATTTATAAAGAGTCGATTTGAAACCATCAATAAGTTAGATTGAATAAATAGTTCAAACGTCAGCAACAATTGAATTGACGAATTGAATCGTTTCATATATCAAAAAAGAAAAAATAATTTGCTTCCTAAAATCTTTCTCAAAAGTCCTTGTATACTTCGTTAGTTATTTTCCATTGTACAACTGTTTTTTTGGTTCGAAACAAAAATAAGGACTATGTTGAATAAATATACAGGTTGCTTTTTTTCTTGTATCGAGCAAAGAATCGAAAGAAAAGATAAAGCCGTATAGTGAAGCATGATGAAAAAAAAAGTGCGCGAAAAATATTCACCCATATCTATCTCGTCATGATATGTATGAAATAGCACGGTTGATTGATTCACGTAAATAAACATTACTTGGAAAAAACCAACTTCAGTGAATATAAATACGTAAGATAATTTCCTTCTAACATACATAAAAACAATATCAATATATTTCAGCGTTAATCTTCGACGTAAGTATATCTAGTTATTTATATATTGATTCTCCTATGTAATGCGACACTTCAGACATAAGTATTTATTTCATAATTCGAAATAAATGTTTATATCACATTGTAGAATGAATTTAGAAATGTAAGAAAATATACTTTATTATTTGGAAGATTGTTTCTAAATATCTTTAAAATGTATACATTAAGCATTAATTGCAGTTTTTTACATTGCAATATATTTTATCTTGCTTCAAAACTATTTATGCATCCTAATGTGAAGCTTCAAGCTCCTATTTCAAATGTTGTTTAAACTGTCACGTATGATTTTTCTGTGGGAAACAGAAGAAACTTTATTCCTTTTATCTATGTGAAATTATTCTGAAAATAATACCGGATCAATATGGCTGTAATAATGTTTCGAAAAGATTTTATTCTTAATTTCAGTAACCCACTTATGAGATATCAATAAAAACTAAGTAGTAGACAGTAGTTGACTTTTGACAGTTATTTAAATGTGGTACCTTTTTCTCAAAAATATCGCACGTTGAACAGGATAAATGTAACATTATTGCGAAAATCTCTTCTTCCGCACAATTTTTGTTTATATAAAAAGATCAGTAATTATGATGATACAAGCATGAGATAAGTAACCTTTATATTGCTCATGGAAAACTAGACTTGTATAGAATTGACGTTTCTTTTGAATCGGAGCTGTATCGAAATCGCCATGCCTTAGTTCACAGTCGAGATTGAACTTGCCCATCCCTAGGAAAAATAATGTATGGTTTCGAAATAAATTTCCTTCTCACACATACAATAATAAATTTTCTTTCTTTCAGAAAAAGGTCAGAGAATCTCTCCCATTCGTGCTACTTGTATTTTTATTAAATGTTACACGAACTTTTGGTTAGACCTAAGTACATATAGTGCTAAAATGCAATAAAGAATATAGAGTTATTATGATTAATGAATACTTCAAAGATTATATATCAAATACTAAAGTAATCCTTGAAAAATCAGAGTGTGCATATATTTATCTTTCGAGAATCTAAAAGTGCCAGAAAATATCATAAATGGTATATTCGATAGTTGAATTCAACTATTTCAACTATTCAAGTATTCAACTTTGAGACGATGAGTCCAAGTCCCACAGGAGCAGCTGAGAGTGAGGGCGGAATCCTTTGAGGCAGGGGAAAGGCCAGGAGAAAGGCAAACTCGACAGGGCCAACTGAGGGTGAGGGCCCAACTCTCTGGGAGAGGGAGGGCAAACTGTCCAGGGTCAGCTGAAGGTGAGCATGCAGGCCTTTGAGGATGGGACATAGACCACAAGGCAGCTGAGGGTGAGGGTGTAACTCTTTGTCAGAGTTAGCGCAAAACCTACAGAGGCAGCTTAGG
This sequence comes from Macrotrachela quadricornifera, assembly GCA_022393335.1. Lineage (NCBI taxonomy): Eukaryota > Metazoa > Rotifera > Eurotatoria > Philodinida > Philodinidae > Macrotrachela > Macrotrachela quadricornifera. The sequence goes on from JAJEKB010019082.1 coordinate 11,513, forward strand.
TTAGGGCACAAGTCTTTGGCGGGGGGGGGGAGGGGGGGGGGGGGGGGGGCAAATCACATAGGAACAGCTGAAGATGGACTCTCATCAGTTGTTTGCTTAGTAACCTTGTAAGGGTAAACTAGAATGAGCTAAAAATTTGGATTAAGAGGTTTTGAATGATACTTTTTCATTTCCACTAAAAAAAAGGGATCAAAAGTTTTAAGAGTATGGTCCTATTCATCAATGTTCGATATTGTCGTGAATCGTCTCTTAAGAACCACCAAGTACCAACCTTAGATAGTCGTGAAAACGCTTCAAGTATCATCCTTAAATAGCCCTCAAAAATTTCCAAGTACTATCTTTAGATAGCCTGCAAAAACTTACAAGGCTTTAGCTAGCACATTTGATTTAGTTCCTACGGAGGATTTACTATTATTACAAGAACAATAGACGAAAAAATATTTTGGTAAACTATGGACTTAATTTTGATTGGTCTATTTTTTCTATATGAAGTGAACCACATTTCTTTAGTTAGCATGTTAGGTTCATTTCACACGACCGGAAATATCCCCTCTTCCCCCATTAATTATAGGCTATGCAAACAAGATAAAGTCCTTTTTCAGAACTGGACATATTTTCAATCTTCATATAAAATGTTGTAAACTGGAATAGAGATTTTTGAACAAGAAATATCGTTGAGAGTATTTACCTCTTTTTATTGCCTTTACGAATGATTCATTTTCTCTTTGAAAATTCAAATAGATATTAGTTTTAATTGAAAGAGAAAATAGTCCAAACTTAAAAAGAAAATAGGACACATTGAAAGAGAAAATAGTCCGAACTCAAAGAGAAAACAATATACATTTAAAGAGGAAATAGTTCAAACGCAAAGAGAAAATAGCACACTTCGCCAGAAAACAATTCGTATGTGATACAGCAAACATTTCTCCCTGCTGGTATACAGAGAAAACTATCTTGTATCAGAAAATACAAGAAGTCTGTTTGCGCACAGCTCGTCGTACTTATTAAAAGATAAAAAGAGTTATGTTCCTAAAATTCTCAGAGAGAAAGCCAATACA
>JAJEKB010019083.1:0-44533 GCA_022393335.1 Macrotrachela quadricornifera
TATATTTTATTTTTGAAAATTTCCTGTATATTTTACAATAGAATTTTTATAAAGTAATTTTTGTTAATCATTTTGGTATATATTTATCTATTTTGCAATAGAATGAATCGCTGTCATTGATGAACAAGAGATGTATCAAAGAAAATCCATGATGAAAAGAATGAGATTATATGATTTGTCGATGACTAGTATTTTTTTAGAAAAGAAAAAAGAGAAGTCGCGCTTTAAAATACATACTAGTACATAAAAGAATATGAATAGGGTATAATGAAATTTTAATCAAAATAAATATTATGAAATATTTTCTGAATAATTTTTGAAATGCTTCTATGAATAAATTGCATCATTTAAAGATTGAATCTGATAGGATACTGTTATGAAAAATTTCTCGTTATTTCTTCAATATAGTTGAATACAATAAGTTTTCGTTTCATGTTTTTTTCGAGATTCAATAAAGTATGGAATTATATCTGCTCTCTAAAAATAAAGTTTTCAATATAATGACCATTTTCTCGGAATATCTCAGAAATAGATTGTGTCGATAAATGACTTGATGATTTCAATTAATTTCCTAGTTATTTAATAGAAAAATTTTACAAACACAATCATCATAATAGGAAATCAAACCAATTTTTTAGATATCAAATCAATGTCCTTAAACTCCAAGAAAATTTTGTTATGCGTATTTCATATGTGCAAGAGCGACAGAAATGTTTGCGCGGTTTTTTCTGCCCCCATCCTGAGCCATAGAGATGCGTTGTGTGTACCTTTTCTGCAAGAATCTTTTTCTTCGCCCTCACATTTGTACCAATTTAAGGTTTGTCACTTCTTGTATCAAGATTGTATTAGTGGCCAGTATATTGAAAATGGACAGCAGTGAAACTGATTTCACACAAAATATATCGATTGTGGAACATCTCTAGAAAGAATTGATTTTCTGAATAATCGTATCAAGCCATTTTAGTTGAAATGGAACGCATAGTGGACATTAATCAATGATTTTATCTTCATATGTGATAGAATAACGTCATTTTTATTCCAATCACACTATGCAAATGTATTAAATAATTTTATATTTGTTCTTTTTTTTCTTCTTATTACGTCGCAAAAATAAATCGTATAAATACTTTGCAAAACTTCATAGTTTTGCTATATTCTACTCGACTTTAAATGATGTCAAAATTGTTTACATATTGTCTTTTATTTTGGTCAATTGCTGGAATTTTCAGTTCACCCACCAATCTACCAAATGGCGAAGAACGTGCTTTGTATCAATTTGCGATAATAACCGTCTGGATTACTGGTCGTAATCCACTCGATTATGTCGGCTACGGTTGTCAGTATGTGAAATTTCTTCTGTTTTCTTTCAAAATTACTATAGTTCAATAAATTTTTGTCCTGTTTTCTTTTTAGCTGCGGTGTTGGTAAGAAAGGTTCAAAGATAGTTGATGCTCTTGATCAGTGTTGTGCTACTCATGATAAGTGTTACAATAATGTAGTGTATGATTATAACTTTCGTATAAACGATATTCAATGTACTGATCAATCAGAAACAATTGCTTATAAAGCATGTCAATGTGATAGACAAGCAGTATTATGTTTCCGTTCATCGCCATATAATTCAACTTATCAAAATTATCCAGCAAATAAATGTTAAAATTATTCTTTGTTTTTTGTCTACTTTAAATATAAAAAAATTCTGAATTTTTTTTCCAGTAAAAAGATAATGAATTTATCAATTTTCTTCTATTATTCTATACAAACAGCTATATAATTAGAGGGTAGATATCAGTTAAAGTAAATAAACAAAATTTATTTGATAAGAAGACATTGTTTGAATTATTTTGGTATAAGTCATGTGAGATTTCAATTAGACTTTGAATCTATTCTTTTGAATATAATATTTCAATAAAAATATATGAAATATTTTTTAATTATACTTAAAATAATAGATTATAAATGATTTCTAAATAGAAATGGTTATGTTGTTGAATAGAACGAGATTCTGACATTGTCTGATTTTCTCATTTATTTTTATTTTGCAATTAATACTGCAAAGCACAAAACTATACCTTTAAAATATCTATAGATTATATTTTCATATATTTTAACCAGCGATAAGAATTATAGTTATACAATCGACTCGATACACTTATACGTTTTATATTGAATAAACAGTTTATATACACATGAATGAATCAATTTAATAAATCTAATATATAATATCGTTGATTAGCATAATGCTGATGGTTGCAGTGAGTAGAAACAGTCAGTGTAATAATACCATTTCTCATTGCTCGAACATTTAAACTGATTTTCATCTAATGAATATGGAGTGATCAGCATGTTGTATCTGCTTATGGTTGTCTCCTCGTTGGCACATTAAACTCATAAATATTTTGTTTTATATTAGACGTTAAAGAAATCCACAAATTACGATTAGAGCAGCAAATAAAAAGAAAATAAAGTAACACATTTATACACCAAAATTCAGCTTGTTTTGAAACCAGTCACGAAATATTCTATAACAGAATAAAAGTTTTGCCTTTCCTAGGTAAATCGATCTAATATACAAAAAAATGATGTTTTTCTCTTGAAATAAACAAAAACAAAATTAGATATACCGTTATTTGATGTCCCCTCTATTCCATCATGTATATAATTGAACGTTCAATTGTTACTATTGGACAAAAAAGGACTATTTCATATTGATATGAGTTCTAGTAATGAATTTGTTTCAAAAATCATCAATGAGATAAATTAGATTCATCATAATATTCGCTAGTATTGTCACTGAAACGTGGTAAATGCCAGCAGAACTTCAATAGGAGACAAAAAATTAATTTGGTCATAAGATGATCATATAAGAAGAAAATGAGAAAGGACATCGATCGTTATTTGACAACATAAACTGAAATAGAGCGATGGAGAAATGGTAGAAAAAATCGAATAAAAGACAAATGTATTAGAATTGATGTTTCATTAGAGATGGTTTAATCCTTTGAGGTCCAGTGGTACACGTGTGTATCACCTCAAGATTTTCCAAATCTTCCGATTTTTGAGAATCTTGGAGAAATATTTTTAATAAATGTTGAGAACTAGTGAAAGGGGGATAAAACGAGACTTCCGTACTTCAAAGTATCATGGAAGTATAAGGAAGTGGATGGAAGTATCATAGAAGTGTGAGGAAGTATGAGGAAGTACTATAGAAGTATGAAGGAGTATCATAGAAGTGCGAAGAAGTATGGCGAAAGTATGAGGGAGTATCATAAAAGTACAAGAGAATGATGTCTTCTCGAAGTCTCGCTTTTCTATTCTTTGAGATTTTAATCGTTTTTGAATTATAAAATAATTGATCTAAATCAGAAATATCCATAGATTTTTTATATACGAGGTACAGCCTAAATATTTTGTGGAGACACAATAATTTTTGTTTCTACCATACATTCAACAATCATATAATCATGCGATGTCTATGCATATTAAGTATTCTCTTATATTGCATTAGTTGTACAAACTCGAGTGAATTTTATGTCCGATACAGACGACTTTTTAACATATGACAGTTGTATAAAGATTGGTAATAAATCAAAAATAATAATAAACAATCAGAAATAACTTTTATTTAGATTGTCGTTAAACTTACAAGTTCATTGTCTTATTAATTTTCCTTCCCAGGACGAGTATTACCGTTGTCGTAAACGGTTGTACACAACGTCGTAAACGATCGCGCACGATCATATACATTCAAAAGTACGATCGGATTTCGTCGCATACTTGACTCCTGAAATACGGTCGTATTTTCGTCGTGTCATATACGACGAAATACGGCGTAAACACGACCATCGCAAACGATCGTACACAGTCGTATACAACATTGTTTGTCCTCGTATTCATACTCTCATCTCCTTGGAGAGAAGACGGCAACTTCCTGTTATCCTCTCTCTCGTATCTCTGCCCTTATTCTCAATACCAGGAATACGTACTTGTCCATTTGGATAAATAAATGGACCTAAAATTAAAAAAATATATTTTAATTACTATAATATTTACTTGTCCGTTTATATATATAAATGGATCTAAAATAAATAAAAAACAAAATATTTAAATAAAAAAAATACTTACTTGTCCATTTGGATATATAAATGGGCCTAAAATAAATAAAAAAAATTATTTTAATTACAAAAATACTTACTTTTCCAGTTTTATGATAAAATAGATCTAACGACAGCAGTACTGTCGGATCCGACGTTTTTCGACAGGAGGATATCACCGTATTCTGTTATCGGAATCCGACGATTTCCAATGTCGGAATTCGTCGAATTCCACCGGTTTTCGGTTATCGATTTCCTATCGAATCCGACAATCGGATTCGACCTGGATAGTCTAAAGACAAATAAAAAGAAAATATTGAATTAAAAAAATATAACTTTTTTATTTTATTATGATCAATAATATGACAATAAAAAGTAAAATCTATTTAAATATATAAATACTAAGTATTCGATATATAGTTCTAAATAATGCAAAAAATATAATTTAAAATGTTTCATATTGCATTCTACGTTCTGTTGGACTCTGTGCTGAATTCAATAGTTAACAGTATGACCGAGAAATGAATCTCAGTTTACGACTAATTTATGGATAATCATGAAATTGGCCAGCTAGTCGCCCTTACAGATGAACATTTTTTTTTGTACATATTGAAGAAAAATATGGAAAATTCGTAGAGAAAATTTTATGATATCATGATATTGATAATTATACGATTTTAAATAAAATCGATAAACATGAACTCATTGATTTCTTCGAAAAATCTGTTGATGAAAATACTATCGATGAGCTTCTTAACTTGAAAAAGGAACTCTGTAATATTATTAGAGAATTAATATCATTAAAGATTGGAACAAATAACAAAGTTCTTTTGTTATTAAAATCTACTCAAAATATTGTTAAAAAAAGAAACTGAATTTTGTATTACAAGCATGATTCAATCAACTCAATACATATCGATCTACATCATCATTACTAGCAACTGACAACGATAATAGTGATAATAGGAATAATGAAACGAATTACCATACGTCGATCGAAGAATATATTACAAAATTATTGACCAACTTGAAAAAAAATATTGATGAATACTTTTAAAGTTATTATTGAAAGTGCATATGGTAATTCTAGACCAATTTGCTCAATACAATGTATGTGTGGTGGTAAAATTAAATTGTATGCTAAAAACGATCGATTTCAAACAACAAATTTTGTAAAGCCTTTCAAGATCACCAAAAATAAAACAATCTTACCTATGAACGATTCTAAATTGATAAACCATACAGATTTTAATGAACAATCTATGAGAAGTGGAAATTAATTCTTCAATAAACCAAAGTAAATCAACTAAAAATGTAGCTTTCGATACTGATGATAGTGATGTATCAGCTTGAGTAATAGATACAAAAAGATAAGTTTTGAAATATTTTTATGATACTTTAAAACTTATTCTTCTTAATAATTAGTTATAGTCAGAATCAGAAAGTTCGTATTGACTCAATTAATAATGGAAATCGTGATTTATCAACTAGAGTAATGGGAAATCGGTAAGTCTTTATTGATTATAATGAAAAAAAATGATTATTTTTCTGCAAAAATACACATATTAAACAGATAACGAGTCGTATTCTATCCAAAGAAGATGAAACACTAAGTTCAATTTCATTTACTTCATCATCGAAATCAAAAGACCTATGTATAGGTGATATCTTGTATATAAATACAGCTTTCTTTCAATGCAATATTTCCGCACATATCTTATAGTTCATTCTCTATTCTTCAAATAATAATAAATAGTATAATAAACTCATTGTGCTGTAGGAATTTCATGACAAAAGTCGCTTATATCATTCTGGATAGCAATAATAATTTGTTACCGTTAACTACAACAAATTCTACGTTTTCTTCTGATGGGATGATATAAATTTTCATGTCAGAAAGTGTGATTTAAGTATGAATGATATCTGTTCACAAATATGATTTGAACAGCATCAGAAGTCGAAGTTGACATTGGCATACCGTTTTGTATTTACTGTGCGGTTAAAATATTTTTTTTCATATTATTTTTTTCATTTCAGCAACTCATTAATCATCAACAAAAACAAACTACAAATTCATCATTCAACTATCAACCGTTTAAAATCAGTAAAGAAGCAGGTATTATAGAAAGAACATACCATATGATTTTGTTTGATTCATAGTTTTTTACTTCAAACAATTCGTCATAGGGCAAAAAACGTAAATTAGGCGAAAGCGATTGACAAGTTGAAGTTCATTCATCAATGAAAAAATAACAAAAAAGTTGCTAAATAAAATGTGAGTAAATTTTAATTCTGTTCATATTTAACTTCGTGATGTACTTTAAATAATTCAGTTTTTGTATAATTATACCGATAGTTCAGATATTTTATGGGAGTTACTGAACACAATTGATATAAATAGACATCGATCATCTAACAAATATCGTTATTCAATTGCTGTACTAAGATTTGCAGCTTGTCTATTTATCTTAGCTGGTGTCTACGTTTATAAATACGTTCGTATTAATTTGAAATTTCTATTACCATCACTTCAAACAGTTAAAAACTTTTATTCACATAATCCTTAGCCAGAAGCAAAATTTCAATTTGATGAAGCCAAATATTATCTTGATTCTATTCTATGTCAATTAATTTTTTTATCAGAAGATTGTTCAGCTATTATTCCACGAGTTGAATATGATTGAACTCTCAACTATTTTAATGGGTTTGCAACCCCAGTTTCGAATGGCATGCCCGTTGAAAATGCTTTTAACTGTCAATCTTTCGAAAAACTTAAAATTTTACTTAAAACTAAATCACGTGCTAATTTGGTTAATATACATTCAATACAACCTTTATTTGATCGAAATCCTTGTATAGCACCTTCAGCATTGGTTTTAGCAGCATATGGTACAGACAATAAAGTGACCTCGATCAATGTTATAAAACAATGGTTAATGATTTATCAACACTTTTTGTTCAGAAACATTCGTGTTCTAGGATTCTCCACTGATGGAAACCTCACATATTTACGATCGATGCGTCTAGCACGGAATTTTCTGGTTAAAACACAAAGATTGAATTGTTTTTATACATGCAGGTCGGTGTGCATTTATGTACAAAAATTAGAAATTGTTTATTAGAAAAAAGTGTCAAAGTAATAATAGGTTCATACAAAGTATTAATTAAACATCTATGTCAACTGATTGAAGCAACGAATAAAATTGATCATAATCTTTCGAAATTGGGTTCGAATATTCGTGATAAGCAGAACTTTTCCTCTTGTCAACGAATTTCGGATGATAAAGTCTTAAACCTATCAGCATTAAATGATCGATATTAAGCAACGCACAGTTATTCATTATTGTTAAATTCAATAATAATAACGTATACACAAAACCACGTTTGTCTATCAATTAGAATATTTTATGATTGAGTGGTTTTATTTTTTATCCGATTGTGGCAAATATGGTTATATATTACAAAATGAAGTCATAAATTAGCAAAGAAAAAGAAAAAGGAACTCGAATAAATTTATTTTATAACTTCGCATGCTTTATTATCAATTGAATTGAATGCTCATTATTTATTGTACCTTTATCTATTAATGGAACAAAAACTTATACTAGAATCAACAGCAGATTCTGTTCATCTCTTCTCATCACAGTGCTGCGAGAATATTTTTCGAGATTCGCGAACATTATCTGGCACTTATTCAACTCGAATTAATTTCACCATGAAGCAATTTCTTCAAAGAGTTAATAAGCTTAATGCTTTAACTGAGTTTAAGCGATTCGAATTAACAAATAATCATGAAAAAATAAACGATATACTAGTGCAACAAAAATGAATATTCATGATACAGATACTACTTTCAATTTCAACGATACAGAATCAATTATTCTTCAAGCTTATGCAGCAGCTCAAGAAATGACAGTTTTCATGAAAACGAGCAAAGATTTAATTAAATATAATTTTTTCAATATACAACAATCAGCACAATTAACAGAAAAATTATTAAAATTAAATACTTTGACTGATTCGGAAATACTTATTATTGACTCTGACAGTAGCGAAGACAATGATGAAGATATATATGACGTTGAAGAAGAAGAAAATGAAAATGGTGATGATAATGAAGGAAAAGATTCTGAACATGATCAAGATATTAATTGTGAAGAAGAGAATTATATGAGATATGAAAAACATTGTACATAATAGGTATTAGTCATCTTATTTTCTAAACTCATTCTTAATATTCATTAAGATATTGACACACTTGATATATAATAATACTATAGATGCTTATTATAAAGTTTTTATTTTCTAAACATATTACGTTCCTATGGATAGTTGTTTCTTTAATTGCATGATGTAGAAGCTTATGCTAAAGATAGAGTACTTATTTATCTATTGGAAGTAACAATTTGTTTTCAAGAATTATCTAACAATGTCAAATACGAAATCAAAGAAAATATTATTTATTACACATCTGTTGTTTATATTTAATAATGAAAGAGTTTGAATAGTAAATATTAATGAAAATACTTATCTCAAGAGAAAGAGAGACAGAGAAAATAAATTAGTACAAATGCTATCATTACTTTAGCACGAACTGACAGACTGATTTTCTATTTGTATAAGTAATAACTTCTTTATTCTAATATATTAATTTGCGTTTCGTTTATCTCGCTTTAGGTCTTCAATTAACTAAATCTATTTCACAAACAAATGCACATAAATATTTTTTAATCAATATCCATAACAAAAAAAGTTTTTTACATAAAGCTACCACAACTTAGTATTAACAAGACAGACAAATTTGTTTATCATCTGATCGTGTACAAAGAGTTCAATTGACAAATAATACAAATTAGGTTTTTCAGCTGACACATGTATACAGATTTATATTTCAGGTTCATGTATTTTATGTTATCTATTTTTATGTTAAATAAAATCAATGTAGTTATTTTATCTGTCGACAATTTTTTAAAACAGGAATACATTTATCTTCTTTAGCGAAATGATAAGTATTATTTTTATGTTCATGATGCGAGCTATACTTTATCCCCTAGCTTTTAATACAAGTTCTATTTGTTTGATCCTTTACGCGTAGTTTCTTCCATCTCAAATCTTATAGGTGAGATTTCTTAAAATTTTTCATAGTAGTGAACAAAAAACCACTGATTTGATATAACAAAAATTTCATGAAAATAGTGAGGCATCAATGACGCACTGAGAAGCATATGCTGAAGTACATGAAAGTACAAAAAAGTATGGTGGAAGCACGAAAGTCTCGCTTTTTCTTCCTTGGAGCTAGTAGAGATCCGTACAAAACTACACGGATGATAGAGTGTATAGAAAGCATTAAAAAATACACCGCGCTATGTTATTAACCCGTCTCCCAAAAAAAAGTCAATTTTTGTCAGAAATTTCAAAATTGAGATAAATACTTAGGAAGATAGCTCATCTCTAGACCATTCGGAAATGATATAGTGATTTATCCAAAATCTCTTTTTGCGCTAAAAAGTTTGATGATTTGTGTAATCAGCTTCTTAAAACGAGGATTTTTTTGGAAAAAACAAAAAGTTTTTTTTCGTTTTTTCTCAATTTATGATTTTTTTGATCTTGTGGCCACGAATTCTTTGTCCAAGTTCATTCAATATATTTTAGTTTACTTTTGCTGAAAAGAGCATGTCAAGATGCGGAGCATTTCAAAATTTCATTTTTAAATTGAGCTTTATTTTTATAACGTATACAGAGACTTATGTAACTAGACGCCTATTTTTGACAAGGCTTCGTGATGTTCTACGTTCTGATATGCTCTTTCTAACAAAAAATAATAGAATATAAAGCAAGAATCTGGACCAACAAATAATGAACGCAAAGTGAGCTACTTTTGATTCTTGTTTGGTGAATATCTCGCTCAAAATGTTTTGGCATTGGGCCGAAAGTTTTATTGTAGCCTCATCACTACAGTCCTAAGATATCCCAAAAATTTCTAGAAACTCGGCTCGATAGAAAAAATTCGGGTCTCAAAAGATTAATGTATTAGATTGATGGTTAATCTTTTATTGTTATCAAATAAGCTGTTTTCATTGATCTCTGAATATATTTCAACAATAGTATTCTTTCGTGCATTTGATTTGGTGAATAATTTTTGAATGAAGTACATTCGTCGAATCGTTCATATTGGACTTTAACTATAAATGATTTGATTCAAATTGATTTAAAACTTTCTTATTATCATTGAGTTCATCATTGGTATTTTAACGAGTCGATTATGTTCAACTCTTTCAACTGAAATTGTATATACCTTGTTTGTGTTTGCTTGATATTTGTCAAAGATTTTTCTCATATTAATTTTTATTACTTATCGATAGGTATACTGATTGAATCACTTTCACATTATTTTTATCATATTTTAATGATCAGTAACAAAAAACTCGATTGTATTCGTCAATAAATTCAGACTGTCACTATTGAAGAATATCAGATATGGGAATATTTAACCAATTGAAAACAATTTAAAAGAACTTTATCCTCAAGCATAAAACAAAGTGGAGAATTAATAAATAAATGAAAAATCTAGATGAAACGTATCAATATTATCTATGTTAACCTTTTCTACAGTGACATTTGCCGTATTGCACTTAGTTGGATAGCATTTTCTTCTGTATCTATACCATTGATAATCACAATAGATTAAAACATGATATCCAGAAGATCACCATTACATACAGAACTATCAAAGACAGAAACAATCAATCAGATTTTGTTCTAACAATAACAGTAGATTGCTTGTCTTCGAAAATTTTATCCTTGAAGATTGTCTATCAGTATCATGTACTAACATAAATTACATTACTATTGACTTTCATATTGATGAGTTAAGGATAGAGACTACATCAGCAAACAAGGTTTTTGTTTTGCTGAATACATAGCTATAATCCGATGACATCTATGTTTCATCTAACAGATCTAAACAAGTCGTATAATGCTTTGAATCATTCTTCTATTAAATAAATATTTATCCTCATGCGTCATATGTCAATAGAAACACAATGATAATTTATTTTTTCTCGTTCTTCTATATTTTCATTATAGATATTATGTAGAAGAACATAAAAGAAAATATTTGTAATATGTTATTTTATCATATTTTATTATGTTATAATACAAACGTAAGCATTTTTCTTCAATGGGCACTGTTTTTTATTGCACAAAACCTTCAGAAGAATTTGTTGGAACATGGTCTAATCCGCCAAATGAAAGTCTAACTATTTATCCTAGTGGAATTATTAATTATATAAAAAAGGTATATACTGACTTTATTTTTAATATTTTGCAGAACTTACCTATTTTTCGAACAAGATAGTGACTGAAAGTTTTAAGTCGAAGTTTTGTGCTCTCTTTCCATTAAAGATAGGTATGTGATAAAAATTGGTAGCTGTAGTTTACAATCGTTATATCTCATTTAAAGTTTCGTCATAATCGTATATCTATAAAACTAGAGAGGTAATAGTCAAAAAAGTTTACACTAAAATAGATTTTAGCTTCATAGAAGCTGCGATGACAAGCTTTTTGATTCAAGAAGAAAAAATAATCCGTTTAATCTGAGGATAATAATTGTTATTTTTAGTTGAATCAATGCACTATACGATATAGAAACTGTCCTGCTCATTTTGAAAACAATGAATTTCAATATTGCTGCTGTGTTTGTTGTTCTCTTCATGGCACATTGGATTATGGAGGAAGTTCTACAGCAAGATTAATTGTCAATGGCAATGTATTCACAAAAGAACCAGTTTCAGCTTACATGAAACCACACAGCAAAGAATGAATATATTGAACACAATTAAATCAAGTTTTGTTCAACATACTTTTTCTATTGTGATTTTTTCTAACTCACAGGTATTTTCATTTTCGTAAATGAATATCAATGGTACTTTGAAACATAATATCTAGAATAAAAATGATTTTACTACTGATAATGTTAAAAATGATAATAATAATAATAAATTCGAAATATGAAATGAAATAACAAGAATATGATTAGTATTTGTTAGATAAAACAATATAAATGGATTTGTTGTAGAAATAAATTTAGACATTTCATTAATTTCTATTTATATTGGTTTCTGACAAGATTTGACTAATTTTTGGTTTCCCGAACAGTTAAGTTATATGTAAAAATTCAATTTTATACAGAATAGTTCTGTCTTTAACGTTTAACGTTAATTTATTGTTCAAAAATTTACAAAATGATTTTATATTGAATTAATTTCGAAAATATTAGATTTTTATGTCCATTATAGTAGACGAAAAAGTTTTCTATCACAAGATGTAGCGTACATCAGGATGCTAAAGAGAATGAGAGAAGAAAATTATAAAATAAGAAACAAAATATATATTTACTTGATCGCAGGATTCTTTGACAGATGCCTCACGTTTATAATCTTCCGGTAATAAATGTGTTCGCCGAGAATTTTCTCTAACTAGACAAATACGTAAAATAATGGTGACAACCATACTAAAAGCCGTCATTGCAGCACAGATCAAATGACCGCGTTGATACGCTGGTTTATCAATTTCTCTATAAATCTATGAACAAAATTACCACTATTAATAGTATTTTTAAGATATTAATATATTATAAATCGATTTTCATAGTTTTAAAAGTGTTTTAATATCATACTAACATAGAGTACAGTTATGAAATTAAATTCTATTTGAATCGTACTCTATCTTTGGAGAAGATTAATATTCTTGGGAGCGATTTTAAAATGAAACTTATACATAATGAGTGTGTCCCAGAAATAATCAGCCTCCGTATATTTTAATAGTAACTCTCTTCATGTTCGTTTATATAGATTTGATTATTGTTCAAAAGATAGATTTTTCTATCTTCTACAAAATGATGTTTTTTTCATTTATTTAAATAACATCCGCCATTTTCTAAGATATGTCCCAAATGAATAGTAGTCCAATGGATTTAACTCTGAACAATTCAATGGCTAATGATCTTTATCTATGAGTGATGGAAAATTATTCATATACCATTTTCGTCTTAGATGATGAGTATAAGGTTTCGCACCGTCCTGTTCAAATATTCAATGTTCACCAAGGATCTTATTTTCATATTTTAATGCTATTGATAAAATATTCCAGATATGTTCAGCATGATCTACTATTCCTTGGTCGAAAATGACCAATGGTGTCACTCTTTTGGAGTAAATACTCAGCCAGACTATGACCTTTTTAGAAAACTTTTGTTTCATTTTATTGCCATCTCTTTCATTTGCTTCAGCACAACTGATCGTCCAGATATGTTGATTTTGGGAATTGTATATGCCATTGATGTTGAACATTTTTTTATCTGAAAATAAAATTGGATATTCCGCATTCTTTAGCCAAATTTCGAACTGATACAAGCTTTTTTCGATCGGATTTGTGTTTAACTTTTTGAATTATTTTACTGGTTCGAGTAATACGTAGTCTATCTGATGGTGTTGATAAGTGGGTAGAACCAGTATTATGAATCATTTGATATTATCTTTTTATGATATCGCGACACAAGGAATCGTTCAAATCACGAAAGATCTTAGCCGGACCATCACTATTTTGATGGTATAATAAAGACGCACTAGGTTTGAATGACATACACCTTGTAGATTCTTGTAGAGGTTAACAAGATGAATATTTGAAAAAAATGTAAAGCTTGAACGAACGAGAATTAATAAAGATGTCAGCAAAATACACAGAGGCTGATGATTTCTAGGATACCCATTAGTTAAAAGTTAGATTTGATAAAAGATACCTATATCGGATCATAGACTAATGGCATAGAAGACGTAGAGGCAATTCTGGTACATTGTTTCCTATGATGTGGTAAGTACTTACTGTAAAGAAATAACTGTACTATACTAAAAACATTTTCTAACGAACTGCTAATCGAAAGAGTTAGGAGAATCTTGCACAGAAAAACCTTCGGTTTCCATCAAAACATATTACTCAGAATGCGTTTAGATTGAGCAAGAAAATTTTGTTTTCATTAAACAATAATGTCTAATTTGAAAACTGATTTTGATTTTTTTAAATGCTTTCCTCAAATAATGAAGTATAGATTTGTTTTCGGAGTCAGGATTAAGTCGAAATGAGTGTGAGATGAGCAGCTCGATAACGGCAATTACTACTGATCTTAAGTTTTCACTAATTGAAAGAGATGAAATCGGATGAACTTGAGATCGATAGTTCAAGATACAATTGAAATGCTACTCTTAATACGCTCTAATACTGAGTAAATAGAATCATGTATTTACATGCACAAATAATAGGAAATTTTGCTGATTATATATCAAATTTTCGTACTTTTTATCATAATAGCTTGACATTTCAATGAAAATAGGAAGAAATAAACCTTATAGAATACTTCTTTTGTTAGTGTATAAATTTTTATAAGTAGTAGCCTCACCAAAGGCATGAAAATGCCACCAATTTGACTGATAGCGGTCACAAAACTGATTGCCATTGCTCTCTTTGTCCGACCACCAACATTATTTGTTAACCAAGAGAGCAGTAGAGGCAATGCCGAAAACATACCACAGAAAGTAACAATAATGTTAATATAGTTTGCCACTTTGCCTCTTTCGGACAGAGTGATCATCAGAATAAATCCAAGCAATGTGACTAATAGACAAAATACAAGATGATAGCCATGTTCATTTCGACGTGACGATGAATAACTAACTATCAAAACGCAAATACATGCAACAACATAAGGTGGTGTTGTCATTACGTGTGCTTGCATTTTGGTATAACCCATATTTTCAACTAATGTTG
Source organism: Macrotrachela quadricornifera (assembly GCA_022393335.1). Classification (NCBI taxonomy): domain Eukaryota; kingdom Metazoa; phylum Rotifera; class Eurotatoria; order Philodinida; family Philodinidae; genus Macrotrachela; species Macrotrachela quadricornifera. The sequence continues at coordinate 14,916 of JAJEKB010019083.1, forward strand.
GAAGAAATGTAGTAAGACATTTGATGGCAACCTGATTACCAAAAAGGATGAGGGCGTACAAATAGATTCGATAATCAATGAAAACATAATAAATTTGTCGAAATGAAAGTTCAAAACTAGAAGTGGATTCACTATCAGCTGCACCAGCATCATTTCGAAGAAGATTTGTCAATAATTGTTTTTCAATATTATTAAGCCCTTTATTTTTAAAAAGCATCTTAAATATTTTCTATTTATTTTTAAACGCTTACATTGAACAGCATTGGGTACATTATCAAGAAGAAAATAGGTAATTACTCCGAGTGGAATGAGCGGCAAGCCTTCAATTAAAAACATCCATTGCCATCCTTTCAAATTACCGATACCATTCATATGGGAAATACCGTAAATCTAGATCAATAAAAATAGTAGATTTTACCAGGTCAAAATAAATAATCTTTTATAAGATCAACATATACGCACTAGAATACCGTCGATAGCACCGGCAGCAGAAATGGCTGCAGTCAAAATACCCATTCTCATAATTTGTTGTCTTTTACAATACCAAAGAGAAAAATAAATGATAATACTAGGAAAAAAGCCAGCTTGAACCGCACCCTTCATTGAAAAGATTCAAGTGCTATATTATCAATTAAGATCGTATTAACTTACTAGGAGAAAGCGGACAACGAGTAATTGTCGAGCATTAGTTACAAAACTCATACCAATCGTAATACTACCCCATGCAAACATACTCAATGCTAGATAACGAGTTGGACCGATGAATGGTAAAGAAAGATTGCTTGGTATATGAAAGATAAACTAGAACAAAATATATATTTAAATGTATTGATATACAATATAATATCATGTTCTTACATGAGCAATATAAAAGAGTGAAACAACCAAGTTACTGTCTGATTCTGTCATATTCAGATCAATTCGAATATCCATCAATTTAGTGTGACCTAAGAGAATATCACTATTGATAAATGATTCAACTCAAAAATACATACCAATGCTCACTCGATTCATGAACGAACTAATTTCCAGAATAACAAGAAAAGGAAGTAGTTTTCGATCAAGTTTTCGAATTAGACAACGAATAGCATTAGTATAGAATCGTTTTTCATTGTGCTGATTGATAACAAGAATGTTGTTGTCCCGTGTTACGGTTGTTGACAACGGTTCTATTGGCATTGACGCTATAGGTGCCCTCATTGTCAGTAATATGTGGATTTTCTTTTAAGCAAGTGTGGAATAGTATAACCTTCTTATTTTTAAGTTGTTTTTTTCTCTTTCTTTATGCGAAGTACTTTTTTCTTTTCTGTTCTGTCAATAAATAATCGATTACATGTTTTCTTGATGTAAGGTATGAGATGAAAGATGTTTGGAGAGAAATAGACCAGCTGCTTTATATACGTATGTACTTCCTTTATTTATTTTCTTTTTTAAATTTTCCTAAAATATACTCTGTTTATATTTTTATTGAAGTTGAAAATATTCAATTTTTGAATTTGTTCACGCAACTTATGCTAATGTACGATTTCGTTCTTTGTTTTATGAAATCTCCAACATTTCTATTTTTAGTCTATCCTGCATTAGATTATTTTTTTATATATCAAAGACCGTCATGAAAACGTTTATGGAAATATTCTGCGCTATTTTTAATTTTTTCGATTATGAATCCTATCGAAGTTGAAACTAAAAAAAAAAAGGCATGATTTAATGAGTACTTTATTACTACTACGCATTCACTTACTAAAGTCTTTAGAATACATTCAAAAGGAAACCAATCAATATGTAAGAATATTAATCTATAATTTGCCATATAAATACGTAAATTTATTCGTTTGCGTAAAGACTTAATATAGAAGAAAGCCAATGATGATTAACAAACTAAATAAAACGCGCCATTATATTATTCTTACTTTATTAAACATAATACAGCGTATATTTCACTCTTTTCAAATGAATGAATACGTATTTTTTATGATAAAACAACGTAAACTATAGACAAATATCAGTCGTAGTGATTATTCACTCGAGAAGTACTCAAAATGTTTATCGTCAATTCCATTTGAGAGTTATTCTAGCAGATAGAGCTTCACGAATTGATCACAATTATGTTAAACATTATTTCATATGAGCCTTTTTCAATGTATTCCTAGATCCTATTTATTATATCGAAGATGGGTACATCTACTTGTATACACTAGTGGGCTACAAATCTTCAATAGATAACTTTTTCCATTGTAGCATATATTCATGTAAACAGAAAGAACAGATAAGGCACTGTCAATATTTTCATACAAGTTTCAAATGGTTAAGTTTAACAACTTAAAATTTTAGAAAATTGAAACAACTGTTCAGAGATACATCATAGCATGAAAGACCTAAATTTCTAAAGTATTTGATTGATGAGAAAAGTTGATGACACTGTGCCCATGTAAGCACGAAACGCGTCTGGACGTAGTTTTTCTATACAACGTGTTTTAACGCAATCAGAATAAACATTAGCCACATCTCAACACGTTTCTGAAAAACGTTTAACGCGTTTAGTTCTTGTAAATGGGATACGATTTTACGCAAAAATTGCTGCTATAGAATAATTAACTACATGATCGAAATCATTCGTTTACATTTATTTTACTCATCTAAATTTGATTAGATTTTTTAATAAAGAATGTCAAAATGACTTTAAAATAGACAAAAGTTCAATTAAACATGCAGCACCTAATCCATATTTCTTTAAAGTTTCTATGAATAATAATAAAACAATATTGTAATAATTTTCAGCTATCTAAACCATTTTACTACATTATACTAAATCCTACTATTTAAGTAATATTAATAACTTTTCATCATATAATCTTACTAAAAGATTCTATGAATAATTATTTATTCATTAAATTCTTCAATAAAATTATTTAAAAAGATAAATGAAAAATTATATTATGTGTTAAATACCTTAACTTCGAGAAAAGCACAGCTTACCTTAATAAAGTATTTAGCCGATGAAATTTGCATTCAAATATATTTTTTTTCAATAAGAAAAAATTTCGAGTTAGTGTAGCTCAGATCTGTGATTAATATTTTAAATACTTCTCTCATAAATATATTAATGATTAGAACTTTTTCAGTTCTTGTCTTTTAACAGAATAAAAAGTAACAATTGTTTTTGTGAAGTATTCTTTTCACTACTTTACATGTTGATCAATCATACCAAAATAAATGTTTGTGTGCGTATGAGAATACTAATCCAATCAGCCGATTACTTTACATGACAAACGATCTCATATACTATCGAAATAGTAATGTAGTTCAATTTCACCATTGATTACAACTCTGTCATAAAGTAAAATAAAAAATACCAGATAAAGTTTCAATTATAGATATTTTGTCATCAAATGGATAAATGTTTAATCTATAATAAAGCATACAAGAAAAAGATATATGTCATTTTTTACATTTGTACTTTTATCAGACGTGTGCTTTATTCGATTTTTAAGTTAAATAGAGTCTTGACACGTGTTCTTTGTCACATCTCCAAACAAATCTCTATGTTATCTTTTGTTATAACAAGAGAATCATTTTGAAGAGCAACAAGCAAGTTAACGGTAGGAATTCATTTATTCTAAATGCCGTTTCGAGACCACTGGCGTGATGTTGAAACTCTACATATTGATGGAATTCCAATTGATACAACAAGTAATGAAACAGCAAAATTATTCGATGCAACACTGACGCAATATGTTGGATGGTGAGTCGATGGCGAAGATTATCTTTGCATGATTAGATATATTTTATGTTTAAATAGGTATAGTGATAAACAAATGGGTGGTATTCAGAACAGTCTAACTCGTCTTCTCGATTCTGATCCAAACTGTGGCGTTAGTCGTATTCTAACTGGTGCTCTTCAAATGTTCTCAATGACTCGTCCATCGGCATTAGTTCATGCACAACTTGTTGAAACACTTGACGATACAATAATGTCGTCGAATCCTTATATCAAACTGCATACAGAAGCTCTCATCAACTGGTCACTTGGCTATCGATCACGTGCTACTGACATATGGGAAGTTATTCTTCTCAGTTATCCATTTGATATAATGACTTTAAGATTTGCATTGGATACATATATTCATCTTGGTAATCAAAATATGCTTCGAGATTCTGTTGCACGAGTATTACCTATTTGGGAATCATCATCGAAACATCGTCCATTAAAATCATATTTACATGGACTGTATGCATTTGGTTTAGGCGAAACAAATATGATAACACAAGCAGAAAAACATGCTCGACTTGGTCTTGAACTCAATGAACATGATGCATGGGCAACACATGCACTGACACATGCCACTGAATATATGGGTCAATCATCGAAAGGAATCGAATTTTTAGAGAAAACTGAAAATCATTGGCATCAATGTGGTATAATTGCACCACATATTGATTGGCATTGGGCAATATATGAATTGGACCAGGACAATTGGGTAAAAGCGGAAGATATTCTTCATCGTTGCTTTTTGAATAATACTGAAACAGAATTGGGTCGATTAAAATATACTGATGCTGCTTCATTGATCTACCGTCTTAAATTATCTGGACATCCATGTTCAGTACAATTGAATTCTCGATTGAAACAATATCTTGAAGCTCATTTACATGATCATCAAATACTTTTCCATGATTTTCATCACTATTTTGTCTTAGATAATTTTGGTGATGTCGAAAAAAAGAAAGACTTTCTTCGTTCACTTAAAGAAACACTCGAATCATCCGATACAGATACTGGAAAATTCTATCGTGAAATTGGTTCATATATCTTTGCTGCACTTGAACGTTTTGACGAAGGAGATTACGCACAAGCAGTAGAACTTCTATATCCCATTCGAAATCGAACTGCTGTTACAGGAGGATCAAATGCCCAACGAGATATTTTCAATTTATTACTTATTCATTCAACCGTATATTCGAATAATAGTCAACATCAAGAATTAGCCAAACGGTTGATCAATGAACGATGTCTAATGCGCGACTCAAACAGATCAAAAATGATGGAAAATTATGCAAATGCAATTCTGACCAATTGATTTTTTTAATATCTTTTTCATTTTAATAAAAAAAGCTTCTTCTTGGAAAATAAGGAAGTCTATCCAATTGCAAAGAGCAGTTTTTCTATTTGTTGAATAACAGAAACAATTATTTTAATTTATATACGTTGAAAGTTGAAATAACTAACGGTGTGCGAATACAGTTAATGATAAATCTGATTTGTTTTGTACGTTGATATCATACATTTATTATAGAAGAATATAAATTATTTCTATTAGGTTGACAAGAAAGTTCTAGAAGTTACCATACAACGGGTGAATCCATGAAAGTTGCTCTTCCCAAGTCTTTGGAAATTTTTAAAAGGTTTAAAAATGAAACAATCTTACGTCGATGCTCAAATTATTCAAGCACAAGCTAGTATTAGGCAAGCATGAAAACGTGAGCAGTCTCGTCGAGAAGCAAGTATTTTGAATATATTAACACATTCGACACGATAAATTCCACCGGTGGAATCCATAGTGACAGACAGAGCTTTGCATCTCGTATTTTAATCTTTAAAGATGTTTTATTAAGAAAGCAAATTATACCGAATGATGCAGTGTGAAAAGCTGTACAATCTGCAAAGTAAAGCTTATTTTGATTTGAGTACTTTTTGTTTTCTAAAAAAAAGCAAAATTCCGTGTAATGATATGCAGCAGTAGAGACTACTGTAAAACAATCATGCAATTTATTCAAATGGTATTTATGTGTACGGACACACATCTAATATAAGTAGGTGGAACACACGGAAATAAATAACAATATAATACAAAAGTCTTGTCTTTTCTCCAACATTACATAAACTTTACAATAGTTTATAGACCTCACATATGCGGGGAAACCGTTGATGTGATCGTGGATTTTTGAAGTGCACCATTTTTGGACCTGTAAAGGGTTTTTGTTGGTCATATATTTAGGCCAGCGTTCGTTCAGCTATGATAGACGGTACGATTGTGTATGACTGCGACGAAATCGTTTTCTGCAAATATGATCAAGGGATTAATGATACACGGTTCCAACGAAAATGTTTTTTCAAATACGATCAAGGGTACAGCAGTTCACGGCTCCATCAGAAGGGTTTTTTCAAATACGATCGGTGGTACACTGTAAAAAAAAAGATATATCAATAAACGGAAATTTTGCAACCAGTTACAAACTTTTTTCGTTTTTATTTTGTCTGAAATGGATTTTCCTTCTTTATTCCACCGTTTTTTTTACAATGTATGCCAATATACCCTGTCATACAAGTTATAAATGAGCTAAAATGGATTGTATCACCTCGGGTGGCTCCCTCGTCAACTAAAAACAGCAGCTCTTGCTTGTAGCAAAATTCACAGTTTTTTTTTGTATTCTTTAAGAGAGTATTTACCGTCACTTTTTCTCATGAAAATGAAGAAGAATCGATTCAGAAAGGAACGGAAGTAAAGAACGAAAGAGAAACGAAAAGAAGAGATGACGTAAAACGGATTATAGTGATGACTTAGTTGTTATCGCTCACCTGACTCAGAAAATAAAGAAATATATTTGTGAATGATTTAAAAATGAATTATTTTATTCGATAGCAAATGGCAAATCGCACAGAAGCATGTAAAACAGGAAGTCATGTTTTCTCACAAATCGATATCTACATACAAACGGCTTTCGATATAGATCCACAAGTACAATTAATTTATTTAATTATTCTCAATTTTCTCATTTTCATCGGCCTGATAAACGGTATTTTAGCTTTACAAACATTTTTATTCAGTAGAAAAATACGTACAACAAATTTAGGTGTTTATTTGATTGTATTTTCAATCTGTAGCTTGTTTTATAGTGTACTGTTAGCGATAAATATATTCACATTGTTATACTACAGGAAATTTCAACAGAAACATTTACTAATTTATTGCACTGTATGCGCTATACTAAGAAGAATTGTGAGTCTTATGTGTATGTGGCTAAGTGCTTCTATTGCATTGGAACGAGCATTAATTGAACGCTTTGATTATGGATTATATGAACGAAGAAAACGATCTATCATTACATCTTGTATTCTACTATTTGCGATCACAAGTTGCCAGCTTCTATCAATATTTGGTAGGGAACTAAGTGTTGTATCATCTTCGACTAATTTCACGTCCTATACTGACGTGTGTGATATACAATTTACACCGAAAGCGCTTGTAGCTAATGTAATTATTGATTATTTATCATCTGGAATACCGTTGCTCGTTTACATTATCTCTAATGTACTTGTACTACGTAGTCTAACACAACATCGTCTACGTTTAACAGACCACTCAGATTATTATAAGATATGGAAGAAACATCGTGACTTTTTTATACCGCCGGCTATGTTTTTTGTTACTGCAATGCCTTTATTCATATTTAATCAACAAAATAAAGACTGTCTTCTATCTTCCACAGCAGCATCAACATGGAAATCATTACATATCTATATTGCTTTACGTTTATTAACTAACTTTAGTGCAATGATACCATTTCTGCTCTATATTAGTCCATCGAACATTTATCTCTCAGAATTTCGGAATACGTCACCAATTGGACGTTGTCTTGGAGAAATGAAAGAAAATCATTGCTGCCGTTCTGAACAAAAAAATGTGAATATAATAGATTTAAATCTTGAAAGTACGCTCATCTAATTTGCTTCTTTGAATAAACTCATAGCTGAAACTATGAAATGATCACTTTTAGTCGCATAATTTCATTAATTTCCAATTCATATATTAACAACTCTTGTCGAGAATAAAAATTATTTCTTAGCATCTATTCTGCTGAACTGATGTAAAAGAACGTCAGAAAAAAAAACGGGATTTTAAATGATTACATTTCTTTTTATTGTAATCGATTAGAAATCATTGACTTGTATTAGTTACCACAAAAGTTGTACGTCAACTACAACCATGCACTGACCATTTGCAGGTGAGTTTTAAAGAGAATTTGATTCAGAGTATATCATACTACTATATATGATCATAGCGGTGGAACATGGCGCTGTAATGTAGCTTTTCCATTTTGAGTATTGAAAAGATCATTGACACAAGTCAATCGGGTTTTCTTATTAGCATTCTTGCAGAGCTTTTCAAGGCACATCTTTTAAAAACAAATTCAAGATTTTATTACTGACCTACGTCGTGATATATGCGAAATAAAAAATGTCGCAAAACTTTTGGAACATTCGGTAAAACTCAAAAGATTCACTGATGAACTATCTATGGATGAGAATGATTGGTTTCTATTAAATTATTCTATTGAAAAATTTCCTCATTTGCAACATTTATCTTTAAAAATGTGAAACGATTCTTGTTATTGTCATCATCAATTCTTGCATTTTAACATTTTTATTCTAATGATGATGAAAGATTCTCTTTGGGAAAAAGAATATCAATGAAAAATTGGATATGAAACTTCATTATCTATATATATATATATATAAAGAAGAAGTTGTGTCTATCTGTCTGTTTTTTATGCATTTGGACACCGCACGAGCTGGCGATGCCAAATCCTTCATGTCATACTCTTAGGTCGTGAGGAAGATTGAGAGGGTTGGGCTGAAACTTCACACAGCTTATGATAAATTGCAATTTTTTCCAATCTTTCAAAATTTTCGAAGCATTTGCTGCCATTGTTAGAATATTAACCTCGCAGTGTCAGTTTTTTTGCACTGAGTGTTGGTATAAAGCACAAGAATATGCATAAGTTAAGAGAAAGGCAGTCACATCCCCACACTATTTTCTGAACTATCCGATTTAAAAATGAATGTAAATGTATGCACGGCGGGACATATAGTAATAATAGATGAAAAGGTCTTAATCAAGCCTTCTATACATCTCCTGTTGTTTTTTGACATGGTAAGTTTCCATGATGGAGATTTCCTGAGCAACGCCGGGTACTACCACTAGTATGTGTATACACGTGAACTATACGTTAGCGTCATGAAATCACATCTATAGATGCTAAAATTTTACATACAATCTAAAAACCTAAAAATTCGAACATCTCTGTCTAGGAAAATCAATGGTCACTAATATATTAACCTTGCTAGTTTGATGGTGAGAGCTTTCATTTGACCCAAATACGTTCCATCTTTTTGCTTATCAACACAAACACCTCCATTGTAAATGAATAATTGAAATTTGAATTTAGATTTGAAGCTTTATATATTCATCAATGTCAAGAACTTTTCATTGTAAACAAAAGTATAAGACATTTTTTATTTGAAAATTGAAAGTATATTTAACAAATCAAGGAAATGTTTCGAAAATTTCGATTTAGAAATTAGTCATAGTATAGTATAGTCAAAGAGGAAAACGTAGGAGAGATTCATACCAATTAGTTGTTCATCTTAGCATATGATATCTTCAGGATTGAGATAACTCGCTGCTTTAGCTTTTTGAATAAAGTCTTGTATAGCTAATTCTATTGTTACTTTTCTGGTTTGGTTTGTAGCGTAACCAATAATACCGGGTGCTTTTGAATCACAACGAAAACGTCCATCCCATCTCCGTCGCGAGTGCCAAATATTACCTTTGATATTACCCATGCAGAGCATATCACAAAAATTAATTGGTGTATCATCACTCCAGTCATTCAGTTTCAAAATCAGATCGGCTATTAACTCAATACATTGCGTATAGTCTCCAGCGAATAAACCCATTTGACAAGCTTTAGCAATTCGATCGCTATCTTTGGTTGATGAACAACTATTGTAGAGTAGAACTACAACTTAAAAGAGAGAGACAAATAACAATATAACTAAGTATGATAGATTATGAAAGATGATTATTACTCTGTAAGATCAACATATCAGTATCTCAATAAAACCTAAAATGAAAAGTTACCCAATACTCAGTGTAATACATACATTTCCACATATAGACATTTTCGATAAGCCTATAATTCCTAATTATCATTGAATGAGGATATGAGCTATCAAAATTCTATGGAAAAATAACATTGCAATAAAGATTCGAATGAAAACGACTTTTACTGGTTCAAATTTGGTTTGTTTCGTATTTAGTCTTTGTTGTGAGATCAAAATATATTTTTTTTGATTTTGTATACTGTACTATTGTTGAAGAACAGAAAAAGTCTCAAAAATATTATTTTCTGTCAAGTAGAATTTTTTCTTAGCGAACGAGACGTAACATCTTTTCCTGCGAGAGAATCATCAAGTTCGACAATGACAGAGCTGATAAAATGTACAAATAACCTTAAAATAAAGCCGTCTACTTTACAATACTATGAATACATACCAAAAATGAATAGTACAACTTGATTTAATGGAGCCATGAACTAATTTTAAAATTCTGTATCTCAAAAAATTAGAAAAATAATAATACTTTCAGTTATTTTCGTTTTTTCGATGCTTTTTTTATAAACAAAGCTTGGAAGAAATCAGGTGAATGTATGGTTTTTTTTTCCAGTGACTCAAATAATAAATGATTCTTATCGTAAGAAAGAGAAAAACAAATTATTGAAGAATTCATTTTACTCTCATAGGCGTGTCTGACTCTACCCATTAGAGTATACATTATAAGAACAACAAATTATACAACGAAATATTTCTAACATGAATCATAGTTGAAAATACCATAATAAATTACGAATTGAGATCGATTATGAGAACAATTATAATGAGAGATATTGTGTGACCTCAATTAGTAAATAATAAAATCGAATTCACATGAAAATCTTCTTAAATAATAATCATTAACTAACGATTTCAATAAATTTAATAAGATTGATAATAAAATAATTGTAGAATTTTGAAGAATAGAATTGCTTTTTTTTATTCTATCAACAAATCTATTGTTTTAGAACTTCTTTTAATATAAAACAATCAAATAGTACATTCTTCATTTAAGTCATGCCTAAAAATAACTGTCGAATATTAGTATACACAACAGAGCCGTGATGGACACCTCTGCTTTTACTAGAATCACTCCGATTTTTTCTCTTATACAAATTATTTTATTGATGTGTAACAAAAAATGTAACCGTGAATTCTACTGTATTCAAACTTGACATCAGTACTACAAATAAATTGGATGTTAGTGTCAATGAGTCTTTTTACATAAATATGTAACCTACAAAATATCGTGATTAAAGAACAGTGTGTAAAATTCTTACGAAATAAATCCAAACAAATAAAAGTAAAAAAAGATTATTTAATAAACGTCATCGTTTGAGAAAGTCGTATTGTATGTCACAAGAGGAGATAAGAAACTAAGATTTATATCTTGAGTATGTAGATTGTTATCCGCTATAGTAGTAAGTTCGTGATATTCCGAGGAAATTCTTCGATATCTCGAACGATAAATAATCCATCCAATGTATATTAATGGAAGAGTACACAAACCCAGTATAACGCCAATAATAATGCTTACAAGACGATGTTTGCCAGGCTTATTTTCTGGTGTTTTTGCTGTTACTATCTCCAGTGGGACAATTGTATCCAAATCTAGAAAAATCAAGTAAATTAAAAGAAACATTTGTGCAACCGGTGACAACTTGTCATGTTGTTCAGTAAAACGACTTTACTTCTCTTGAGTTGTATCTAATTATATCCACATTGAAGTAACTTAAGAGAGCAAATATATCTCATTTATAGTCTCACTAATCCAAAGAAATCAGAAACTGTTAGTTTGTCCAAACAGATACTTTTACAGCGATTTCTTTGTGATATTCTATTAATCATTCTGTAAGAATACTTCAGAATCGTACTTCAAATCAAGATTATTAATTTTCTTCTAAAAAGCTACACATTTTTTTAATCACTAATGCCATGAAACTTTCTCCAGTCTGAATAAATTCTGTATTACTGCTTTGAATTTTTTCAACTCACTTTCAACATTGCAGAAGTTTTTCCAACAGCAATTGATAACACCCTGGAACGTGGCACCACCATAAGACACAATACCTAATGATTGGTTCTTACAATCTTGAATAAATGTACGTATGACGAAGTCTGAATAACTGATATTAGTAGATGGATCTCGTCCTTTTAAACCAATTATGGTCTTAAATTAGTATGATTATTGATATTAGAATGTCATGTTATTTTTGTTCTTTTTTGAAATGCTTACCGCACAAGCTTCAGAAGAATCGGACGAACCAGATTTATAAACGTATGGACTTAATGTATCTAATATGCTACATCCCGTCAGACCGGTTATACGCGAATCACACGTGTAGCATGTAATAGCCATGTTCGGTAGTAAGGATTGCTGATTGCATTCAGGGGAGTTGCAACAAAAATATTCTTCTAGAGTTGCATGTCCATCGATGACTCTGCTATTATAACCAGGAATGCAATGCTTCTTGTATGACTTTTTTATTATTTGATCCAATGCTTCCGACGTTCCCTACAGAGCTATTCGTTTCTTTCTATTATAAAGATGGGAAGATTCATTGGGTTAGTACTTTGTTAAGTTTTAATTTTTGGAAGATGTCGAAAAGTTGCTGATTAACGGCTTTTAATTAATTTTACATTGTCATTCTGGAAGAAATTCCAATAATGATAGTTCTGTAACTCTATATTTGAGGAATCTGATTGAATTTCAGTGCTACATTTTGGTGCATTCGATGGGATGCGAATACATAAGTAATGAACAAGATTATGACTAGTATGATACGATTAATTTTCATTATCATCATGTGGTGAATCAAACTTTTGTTTGTTATCACAACGTACCTTACGTTTTGTGTCAGAGACTTTACTAAAACTTCTACGAAGGTTTTTGTCAAGTGTTGCTGTCGACGATTAAAGTTTAGTGGCTACGCTTGACATTTAAAACGATTTTTTTTCAAATGAAAGTTCTGCCAATCTTTATTAATTTTTTACTCTCATTCTGGGTCTTAGAAGAGAATATCTTCAGGTGTTCATCGGCTATTGAGTGATATATCTATTATAAAAAGTTCGAACATTTTAAGTTTTACAAATGTTTAAAGTTTCATTCAGATCGGCGATCATTTTGGTACAACATAGTTGTCAAGTAATCATTTTTTTTCTGCCAAAACTATATAGATTGTGTAGGTTTTTTCATAGAAGGAGCTTTAATACAGATAGTTGATTGAGTAGGTTTTAAATAGTTTAGTTCTTTCTATTTAAGAATAATAAGAACATCGAGCCTTATTGAAGGTGAGGAGTCATGAAAAATAAGAGCAATTAATAATTTCTAGACAATACTATAGTATTTAGGTTATAATTCACTATCTATTTTACTTACTGTACATGATTCTGTAGCACTACTCAATGTAGCTATATAGGAAGTATTGTTACAATTGTTATCGTATGAAAAGCAACGATCAATTTTACATGTGCGAGAGATCAGTGCAGGTTGTGGTGGAGCAGGTAGAAAATTACACCAGTCTTCTGTACAACAAAATTGATTCGATGAACTGCGACATTCGTACGTCAGTGTTAAATTACGAGTTGTAACACCCGCTGAGTTCACATATATCTGAATGAAATATCACGAATTAACCAATCATTAAATGTAATTTTCTACTAATTAAAATTTATTACTGTGCATGCATCGAAAAACCCATCTCCTTGAGATGAAATTCGTTGAGTTGTACTTGAATTCGGCGAAAATAAAATACCACATTCATCTCTTCCACTACAGGCATAGCAATTAAGACCTTCACACAGTCGAATGACTTTTTGAAAATATCTAAATGAACTATACTGAAATCATTTTAATGACATTAATTACCAGAAACTATTGTCAAATAGCATATAACGACTTCATATATGTTTTTAATCAGATAGAACATTATTTGTGATATTTTTGTCGAATAGTTAAATAACAATAATAATTTATATGTTCGAAAATATAAGAAGAAATAATTCAACAAATGTCTTTTATTTGTTGGAATATACGTACCACACCATGACAAATTTAAATGCAAACTGTTTTTATTTCCATTGATGGGAAAGAATGAGTTTCTTTCTGTTAAAAACTTACTTACTCATCTGACATTCACCCTTTTTCTTTTCTTCACCAAATGGAAAAAATGAATCATTGCCTCTCAAAATGGTCTTATTAATTCCATTTTGTGGCTTCAAAATTTCCAAGGAGAGAAAAAACAAACAAAAATGCAAGACATTGAAGAATAAACAGAAATATATGGGAGCAATAATATTAGTTCAGCGAACAAAGAATAATAATTTATTTGAAGAATAAACATAGGATACTCGATGAAAAGTAGAAATCTATCGAACAGAGCGGTTAGGGTTCGGTAGATATTTAATTAAACGAATAGAGTCAATAATGCCTGTGACAACCATTAGCATTCTTGACTGCACGAAGACGTGATGGATACAAACGTAAAAGTATTTCAAATAAGTCAATGTCTGTTTCCCGATTGGTTAAAACATTTGTAAAATGCACTTTGAGTATGTCTTCACGATAGCGATTATCTCCAGTTTCTGATAAAATTTATTTTCTCAACTCTATCTTTGATTATTGATCCCAATACGTTTTGCCACATTGAGATCAGGTGAGTTATCTAACCAGATATCGTTACCTCAAAACTTCACATTATTATCCTGAAGCAAATGTTGAATCTTGTTTGCTCACATACATGGTGCCTTGTCATGGACAAATGTGGCTTCATCAGGATCAGCAACATTTTCTTCATTATTTAAAAAGAGTATTACATTTTGAGTTAGAATTATGTTACGAAAATATCCATCAATCCACGATTCACCTTTATCTTTAATCACCCAGAGCAATCTCTTACAACTTCAATATCTTCCAGGCTTAAGGGTCAAATTCTATCATTTTGATATTTTGGTCTAAAAACAAGCCAATCAGAAAACTCATCAGATGGTGAAAGATGAAGAAAGACCTCTTCAATCCAATCTCCTAATCACTCACACGGCCACAGACGATCTGATATATGAGTTTCAGATTTTAATGGCTTTGGAATAATATGGAATGGTTTCAATCCTTCTCTGTCACGATAATTATTAATAGTTCTTCCAGTGACGTACTCTTTTTGCTCTTCTGCAGTCTCCTTCGCCATAACAGAACAACTTTTCTCTTGTTGACCACTTACTTGTGATAATTTGAGCTTGCGACCAGCGTTTGATTAATCGATGAAACATTGTTCATAGGATTTTTCCCACCATTCTTTGACAAATGGAGATGTACAGTGGATTTTGACCGCGACCTTTGGTCGATTAATAAAAGCTGCACCTGCGTCGTAAGCTTCACAGAAAGCGATGCATTTAATTCTGTCAATTACTCTCTCTTGTTCACTATCATAAGCACCCACCATTCTCAAGTAATGCAATTCGTTGACTTATCAGAAGAACATATTCTTTTTTGTTAGATATGTATCAATTAGAAATGGCTCTTACATACCACTTCACGCACTATTTAAACTTTTTTCTTTGGTAACCTTCTCTAAGAAGAAAAACAAAAAAGTGTTTTTATTTAACTATCTCAGGGGACATGGATAGCAGAACGCGAAAAGATAATAATATTCTTTCAGTCGAGACTATGCTTAGAGTATTGCACTAGTACAACTTTTCATACCCGTAACCGATCCACGGATTGCAGTACTCTATTTTTGACTTTGATCTCTTCAAAATCACAGAAGGGAAGAAAAGTAATTATTACATCTTGTAGAGCAAGTTTTGCTCTATCGAACTGGTAATACCATCATTCTCCAGAATTCGGATTTTCTTATTGACTTTTTTCAATACTTTTTCTCGTTGACATGTTGTTCTAATCTTCTATATATCTAAAGAAGAATGCTTGTCTGTTCGCTTATAACTCAACTTCCATAATGCTTCTTTAGGTCTCAAGGAAGGTTGACGGGAGGTTTGCATGGTTATCAAGGTGTGGGTGAAATCTCACCCAGATAGTGCTGTAATAACTAACATTAGCAAACTTTTCACGGTGCTTTCCTGAGTCCAGAGCCAGTTTTGGAGATTGCTGTCACCATTAACAGGCGTATGGAAGGGGTGTTTGGTGACATGTCATGCAAGTCATGTCGCAATAAAATTTACGTCAAGCTTCCGGAAATTTCGCGAATCTGTTATGATTCTAAAATTAATCATTTTGTATCGAGAATTGTTTGGTCTTAATGTGAAAACCGAAGGTTTCTAATCCATACATATAAAGAAGAATGTCTATCTGTTTGTCTCTTCGCTATTCATTTGGACACGGTACGGGCAAATATAAAGAAATTTTGCAGAGAATACCCTTTCTACTAGAAGAAAGTCATAGGGTAGTTTTCAACGCAAAATTTTCACCTGAGGGGATGTTTGCCCCATCGTATTGTTCGATTTACTACAATAAATGTCTTTTCCAGGGAATTTGTGCATAAGATTGTTTCCTCAATAATTCAAGAACGAAAATATATAAAAACCTACGCTTTTTGCCATTGCACACAGTATATTTTAGGATACTTGAAAGAGACTGACAGAATGTGTAAAATGAAGAACAACTATATGAATGAAAATATCCATCGAATGAAGAAGGCAACAAGTAAGATGAAATTCCATTTCTCATAACCTCTATATAGAAAGAAGGAATTGTGTCTTTTCTTCAGTTTTTTATACATACGAACACCGCGCGAGGCAGTGGTGCCAAGCTTTTTATAACATAATCTTAGGTCCCGAGGAGAATCAAGAAGGGGGTAAGAATAACCGGCGGGAGGATTGGGGTGAAATTTCACACAGGTTATGGTACGTTCCAGTTTTTACGAAGCTTTCTGAAACTTCGGAGTATTTGCTACCATTGTTAGAATATTCACCTTTTCGTGTCACTTTTTTTGCATTGGGTGTTAGTATAAAGTTTGGCAAGACGCATGAGTTAAGTAAAAGACACTCACATCCCACACTATTTGCTGAATTATCCGATTTAAGAAAGATCGTAAGTGTATGCACAGTGGGACAGGCAGTTATAATCAATGAAAAGATCACAAGCAGGCCCTCTACATGTCTTCTGTCGTTTTCTGACATGCTAAGTTTTCAGCATGCAGATTTCCCGAGCAACGCCGGATACTACCGCTAGTGAATCTATAATTAGTTTTGAAATTTGAGCGATTAATGATGGATTGTCATTGTTTTTTTTTTGCATAAAAACGCATTAATAGTATTTGATCTGTATCTATGCGAAAACACAGTCGAACACTAACAAATTTATTACCAAAATGATCAGCGCAACAAGCTCTACAAACCTTACAAGCTTCAATCGATTTCAACGTGTTGATCGGATGGTCCTGACTAGGGGTGTCACACTTACTACTTACCATCACTTCCACTTACCAGGTAAGTGGTAAGTGTTTTCATGATCGAAAATTTCTCTATATAACGTTAATAAATGATTATCTTAGTCGTTGTTTATTTGTTGTGGCATGATAATCCTCACCACTTACCACTTACTTGGTAGGTGGTAAGTAGTAAGTGGTATGTATTTAACTGAAGGCAAGCCGTTTACATACAATTTACAATGTTATGATAAACCTTTCGTGGTTTTCTCTTGACTGATTAGATTTTAGCGTGTTTTTTTTTAAGTCGCTCAGATTTTATTATTTGAAGCAATCTACTTAGGGCATACCAAAAGTAGTGAGCCTGATACTTTATTCTCGTATAGAAGGCTTCGAGAAATTTTTTTTTACCAATAGATAGAGCGTGTTTCACTCTATTGTTCTATGCTCTTTGGCCACTATTAAACTGTTATCATAATAATAAAATTTCGATAAAATCTGTTTTTGTCGCATATACGCTGGTAGCATGAACATGAATGCTTGTGAGTATTTTTGGAATAACTTTTGATGGTAACAAGATAGAGAACTGCGGTTTTCGCCCTTGGAAAGAGGAGATGAAGACGCATCAAGCTATGTATTACTGATTTTTCTAACCTGCTTTTTGTAAGGTTTTAGCTCACCTTTTAAAGAACAAATCTATTCCATGGGTTGTTTACAGTAAATTTTCAATAATCGTGTTCACATTCAAACCGTTAATCGAAGATCTACAAACTGCGAAAGACTCAACTCTTTAAATTTAATTATTTATGGATAATACCTATTCTAGACGAACCTCTACTAGGATATTCTATCAAATTTTTTGCTTTTTCTTTTTTTCATGAAACAATCGTTTTTCCGACGGTTAGAAAATTGAATAAAAAAACCGTCAGAAATCATGTTAGAAAAATCGATAATATATGGTTCGATGCGTCTTCATCTCCTCTTTCCAACGGCGAAAACCGCAGCTCTGTATCTTGTTTCTATGAAAAGTGATTCCAAAAATACACACGAGGTTTCATGTTACCAGCACATATGCGACAGAAACCGATCTTATCGAAATTTTACTATTATGATAATGGTTTCATATTGATCAAATAGCATAGAAGAATAGAGTGAAACACGCTCTATCTATTGGTAAAAAAAGAAAATTTCTCCAAGCCTTCTATACGAGAATAAGGTATCAGGCTCACTACTTTTGGTATGACCTAAGTACCTTTAATAATCAATCAAAGTTTCAAAGAATTAGCTTTTGTTAAACTTGAGAACGATTCAGTTTAAAATCACTTTAGAATATTTGGAACACTCTTCCTTCCTACACAATGATCTTTCATTTCATCAATAAATTACACAGTCGAATTTAAACTTGGATTTCTCTTATTAATACAAAATGAAACATTAAAGTATTATATAATCTAGTGGATTATCCATGGATTTAAAAGAAAAACAAATGGCATTTCTGGATAAGAATTAATTTTTTATTGCCGAATGGACTATTTTTCCGAAACGAATCTTGCGTCAATATGATTGGTCTTACTCATGTCACATGCTTCTTTAAAATATTTCTGGTCTGCTTGATACTTATAAAAACTGACGACAGACGTAAGACTTTGAATTACAGATGCAAATGGTTTTGGAAACTAGTTCTTATTCAAACTGAAATCTTTCATAAAAAAATGGGGGCAAATACACTTATCGACCCCCCCCCCCCTCTTTTATTGATCTAATACGATTCATTAGCCTTTGGAGAGTTAATTAAAAGTATTTCCAAGGGTCTCCAACTGTCACAGACCAATACTTTAATCGATAAGGTGTATATGTTCTCCTTGATAGAAACCTCACAAAGCATCTCAATAGCTAAGGATGTCACGAAATCTTAATACAGTCGCTGAAGGGCACACCAATAGCTGAGGGTGTGATGAAGCTATATTTCAGGACGTCATCAGCTATTGTTGTGCCTTTCGATGGCTGTATCAAAATTTTGCCTTCATCCTAACCTTTTGAAATGCTTTGTGAGGTTTTTTATCAAGGAGAATATATACACTTTATCGATTAAAGTATTGGTCTGTGACAGTTGGAGACCCTTGGAAATACTCTTAATTAACTCTCCAAAGGCTAATAAATCGTATTAGATCAATAAAAGAGGGGGTCGAGAAGCGTATTTGTTTCAAAAAATTTAAAATTAATCGAGAAGTCAAAGCATTAAAAAAGTGCATGAATTCGATAGATTCCTAACAATATTAATTGTCTGATACAATCGAACGCAGTCACCTTCCGAAACAGTGCTTTTAAAACTATCATCGCAGTGGATAATTTCTTTTATACCGCATCGCGGTAACGATATATTTCAGACGCAATAGATATCTCTGCTGTTGCTATCTCCACATTATACCAAATAGTTAACTTACACTTTTTTGTCCGTTTCAAAATACACGAGTTACATTCCACAATAATATTTTAGATAATCAGTCATAGTACCAAGTGAATAGCTGATCAAGTCAGTCGATCAATAAATCAGATGGTCATCAAGCCTTTAGTCTGTTACATTATTATCCTAAACATAAAAACTCAAAGTTTGCAAGATAATCACTTAAATTTTTATCATGATATTGAGATGTTTGAAATACTGACTATCAGTTTTTCCATTGTTTAATCAATTTTCGAATATAGATGAAATATGAAAAGGATTCTATAATTTGAATTGATCATAATTGAAAAGAAGACATTTATAATCGAAAATATCTTCAGGCTGTATTTCAAATTTAATTCTAATTTTCATGATCAGATCAACGGACTTTTTCCTATACTTTCTTCATTCTTATTAAAAAAAATACCGTCTTGCAAAAGTACATGTTAATATAACTATACTGTGATTTTATCCTTGACTCATGAAATAACGCTGAAAACGTGGTGAGAAAAAACAGAACGGAACAAAAAATTTTTCATCGACATTACATGAACGCCTTTCTTGAATAGATTAAATACTCAATAACAATCAATGGTTAGCTAATTTAATCATGGTAAAATATATTCATAGCAGTTTCATAGATGATTCATTTTTTTCTTTTGCGTAGGTAAAAATTAAAATACACATACATTTGAAATGACAGCGTCATGTTTCGTGTTCTATCATTGATAAAGAATTACTCAACACAGTTTTTTTTTCCTACTTTCATACATTGATAAGCAAAAAATTTATTTTGTTTGTCGAATTGAATTCAAATCCATTAATAATGGCATGTTTTGACGATTTGAACAGTGATTTAATGTTTGAAATATTTGATTATTTATCATTTGATGAAATATGGAATGCTTTTTATGGTCTACGACAATGTATCAACAAATGGATTCAAATGTATCCTTCATCTATTGCTTTATTAAATGAAATTGATATTGATAAAATAAAAAATGGTTTATTTCTGTGTCGATCACTTGAATTAAGTAATTTCGATTCAGAAAAAATTCAATTAGTATATTCATGTTTAAATTTCGAAGCAATTCATGCTATTGAATTTCATTATATTACTTCTGATATATTGACATTAATTTTCAAAAATTTGCCTTTACAACAATTAGAATATATTGTAATACATAGTTGGGAATTTAGTAATGATCCAGATTCTACACATATGGATGATGAAATATTCTCTTTGATTACAAAAAAATGTCATACTCAACTTCGTTATTTAAATATATCAGTTCGTAGAATTATTCAAGATATCAATCAATCATTATCGTTTTATTTTCCATCATTGAAATATGTATTTTTTAAGAATATAAGAATCAATGAAATGCTAATGTTATTACAACATGCACCTAATATTTCCTATTTTAAAACTGGTCTCACTGCCACAAACAATAATTGTTGTGCATATAATTTTACTCATAGCAAACTTACGAATCTTAATTTGACTATAAAAGGTTATTGTGATTTCGAAAAACTCAGTCAACTATTTTCTGTATGTCCCAATTTGATGAATTTGGTTTTACAAATTTGGATTACAATGACAAACAGGGAAATGACCAAACCAATGGCGTGGCAACTATTAATCGAGCAATATTTAGTCTATCTACAATGTCTACGACTGAATTTCTATCGATATACGCCGGCACCTGATTGGGATATTCGTGATTATGAAATTGAAGAATCGTTCAATAGTTTCGAGTTTTGGGATCAACGAAAATTAGATTTCAACATGACCGTAAGATGAATGTTATTATAGATTTTATAACTAATTAAATTCATCTAATTATCTTTCCAAATGAGCAAAAAAAGTAGTAGAACAGGTGACAAGTCTAGTCTATTCATACTGTTCAGACTCATCGATGAGATAAAGAACTAGAAGGATAGATAAAAATAAGTGGATTCGAACATTCGATCATACAATATTGAGAATCTACCTAGTCTGAACTATTTTCAATAGTGACACAAACTAATGTAAATCGTCATTTGTATTATTGATGACTAGTCCAAACTTTTGAAAATGTTTTGTTTACTTTAATTTTATTTTCCCGACAACTTTCTTGGATTGGTTCATATGAAAACTAAAAAGATATGTTGAGACACAAAATGCAGATAGAATTCCAAAGTAGCTGTTTACATCTTAAACTAAAATAAATATAAATCATTATATGGAAAAATACTTTCTTAATATACAGGGTGGTCCAAATATCACGCATCAAAGAATAAATTGAGTATCTCCATTAAGGCTTAAGGAAATGAATTGATTTTTTTATCAGTGATAGCGACATGTTCAACAAAGTGCCTTATTAACTATTCCTATTGACATTAACAAGAAAATTTTATTTTCTCGCAGATAGAAAAAGAGAACAATATACTTAACAAACCTTTTCACTAACTTAATCCATATGGATTTATAGTATGAACATGTCTCCATCTTTGACAAAAAAATCAGCTCGTTTCTTTAAACTTTAATGGAAATACTCAATTTTTTCTTTGGTGCGTGACTTTTGGGTCATCCTGTACATTATTTTAAATTTATTTTCCCAATTTTAATTGTTTTTCAACACAAAATAATTTTTTTGAAATATTGAAAATAAAAATAAAAATTTTTTTAAGTTCTCAATTTGTATTATAGAAGCTTATTTAAATAATTTTGAAACTTAAAAAAGTTTTAGTAAACCTATTAAACAGCATTTCAGAATATATACTAACATATAGAAACTGATTAGTCGACAATATAGTTCAATCCATAAGTTACGTACGGTATGCATCAGAGAATTTAACCTTCTGATTATACTTATATAAACTAAACTAGTCCGGAATAGACTAATACATAAGACTATAATCAGATAAATGCACCGTCACAGACGCCTCTCCTTTTTCGTTTTAAAATCTGTTATGAGCAAGCATCGAGATCACACAATATATCCAGTATTTTCTTTTTTGAGAAAACAACTACTTATAACAAATAGAATGATGCCAGTTAGAGATCTGCGGGCCTGTCCAGTCCAGAATCCGGGTTCGGATCCAAAGAAATATAAGCCCGCAGGTCTCTAATGCCAGTCAGGACAGAGTATGAAGACTTCAAACAATTGTGACTAGCCATGTTGAAAGAATTTTTAAAAAAAAGATTAGATCTGACGTATAGTCATGGCTAAAATGAGACTAGTCTTTTTATCCGTCCTTTACTCGTCCAGATTTTGCATAACATCAACAAACGAAAAATTTTCTCATCGGTTTCTTAATCTAAAAGTTTCTATTTAATAGGCATAGTAATTTTTTTTAGCAATAAAAGATAGTGACTCAAAGATAGTTGATAAAATCGATAATCTTTCATGTCGAATTGATTGTTAATGTAAATCGAAACAGTCTTATATGTTAATTTCAAATGATTTTGACAACTACGAAATGAAAATATTGTTTTGTGACTTTTCTCAGAAGTTTGGTTTTATAATACTTTATTTGTGTGTCTACTTTTACTTGAAGGTATCGATGAATTGAGATCAAATATTTACCTAAATACCGTAGACAATTTTTGGATAATTGAGTCGGTAAAGAAACCAAATGAATAGGAATTAGAAATATCCGAAAAAATGTATCAATAATTTCGATCGTATATTTGTTGAAAAAAAACATGGACTCTATCGAGCAGATATTTTCACATTGAAAACTCAACGAATACAGTTTCGAAGGTGAGAATTATTTTCCAAACAATTAAGAACACGTTATATAGTGAAACATGTATCTAGAAAAAGCAAAAATATCTAAAATTGAAATGAGAATTTTTGAAAAATAATAAAATTATTTAATACTCTTAATCGAAAATATAAATAAATATTTTGGAAATTATATCGAAATTTCTGCTTAATCATTTTTTTTATTGAATTGTATAAAAAATATTCTTTCGTCAAATATAAAATATGTACAAATGTATTGAACTTACATTTATGTTTTTTATGAATTCATTTTCTTTTTTTAGTATCGTGATGTGTAAAAAAAACATGTGTTATCAACGGTGTTCAACGAATTAGACAATAATTATATTAAGTAAAACCAAAAAAAACAACTTTTTATTTAGATATTTCAACAATTTTTTACAAGATAATTCTTGAAGGAATTGAAATCTATTTTGATTTTATGAATTCATTTAACAATATCCAATAAAATTGATCTATTGTATCATTCAATAAAAAAACAAATCAAGAAATTATTTCGTATATTTTTTTATTTCAAATGTTTTAAAAAGATTATTTTACTGTCTTCAACATATATTACTCTATCGTGAATACCTGAAATATCGATAGAAATACAATGTATTCACTATAAATCTGGAATATAGGTTATATTTTTGTATGATTCATGTACAGATTTATACAGAACTCTTTGCTCTTTCAAGTTAAACTATTTCTAGGCAAGCAAACAAAGCTTTTTGACAATATACAGTTATCTGAATGTAGTAAAAATATAGTCTAGTAGACGAAGTGAAAAGCCATCGAATTGCTTTTCTAACAAATTGAATCTGGTATGAAACGATTTTTCGACTTATTCTACATCGAAATATACTAGATAGTACACAAATTATCTATCATTTTTTTATTGGGAATAACATTTGATATAGGAACAAGATCGAGAGGATGTGTCACTGCATAGTTCGACATATTACTCAATGTTGAATCACTAATTTTCGGAAAGGTAGTGATATCATATGAAGGTGGTACAGAGATTCAATTTTATGAAATGAATGAGATTTGTATACCTACGATTCACAATTACAGCTTCATTCCTGAAACTTTTACCATCTCCCATTCCAAAGCCATAGGTAGAAAATTAGAGAATGAGCCTGTGAGAGTGGATCGTAGGTGCATATATTCCATTCATTTCATGGAATTGAACCTCTATGTCATTTTTATATGATATCACTACTTTTTCGAAAATTAATGATCCACCATTCAATTATCATTTGAGACCATTGAGTAATATATGGAACTATACAGTGACACATCCTCTCGAAAACAGTATCACTCAATGATATTTCTATCAAACGTCATTTGCAATAAAAAGTTAACAAGGAACTTATGCGTCACCCTGTATACATCTTTTTGAAATTTTAAGGTAAATCGATTTGACATCTTATACGCCTTCATCCTCGAATAAAATATTGTTTTTGAAAATGTGTCTAAAATAATCAATATGTTATCATAAAACATGTTTTGAAATAAATGAATATTAATGCAAAATTTGGAGTTCAATTGTTTTTTGAAATTATTCAATCTCATTCATGTCATATTAGTGATATTCATGCAGAGTCAACTCTTAAGATATATACATTGTATGCATACATGAGTTCAGTTGTATGTATATTTGATTGTGTAGTTTGAAAATAATTGTTCGAAGATTTTTGTTTGCGTTGACGATCAAATGTACAAGATTAAGATGAATAAGAAATAACCAGAATATTGTGGTACATAAAAACAAACACTTAAATCATTAGATAACAAAAGATCAATATTACAACTATATTCAAAAACTGGCGGAAAGCGAAATTCCGAATTGAAGAACTTTGAGATCGATTGATGGCCTTTATCAACGAAAACATAAGTGATGATCATGAGTTTAATTTGGAGATCGTTCCTGACTGAAACAAGGATGATATACTATTATATTTTTGCGGTTTTGATCTGCACTCTCACAGTTATTGAATGAAGATCGAGCTGGAGGATCTTCTTCATTATCAAAGTTAAGATTCAACAAGATTTAAGGATAAAAGAAGACTAACTGAGCAGTTATTTCGATAAAGAATTGAACGTCTTTTAAAACTTGTGTTGACTTATTTGACACAGTTCCGTGATAAACAATCTGCCTTGGAGATTCTTTTTCATTTACTATGGATGGTGGCTATGAATGAGATTCGACGGAGAAGAAATAATCATTGATGATGATTTGGATTGATAAAATAGAAAAATTTTTCAAGAAATTGAATCTCGTCATGTATGAGCTATTCAAACAGAAGATTTCTACTCGCCATTGAAAGCGTGTGTCATTGCACCTAAATGGATTCGTTTACTAAAAACATTAGCTATCGAACGTGTCAAATTTTGCATGAGTATTATACTCAATGATTCAATGTTTGTCGATCTTCATTTGACATCTCAATTGATTGAAAGGAACTCTCTTGCATAACAAACGAAAGTGAAGACTCTTTCGGCATCTCTGATCATCATTTTCTATGTCAATGTAGAAACAGTTCTCTTTAAAATGATGAATAGAAGAGAACTTCAAAACAGTTCCATCTTAATCGATTTTATTGAAAAGAAATGATCATTGTCTAGAATAAAATCTTTGAATGAATGTTATCTATTGTAGATAGATTGCCAATTTAGGAGATCTACTTATTGAGCTTGAACATGACGATCTACACTTCGGCATTAACACAATGTTCTCACATGTAATAGAGATTACTCATCTATAAGTTTCACTTTGGACAATTCATTCTTTATCGCGTTCAAGACTTTAATTATCTACTTTTAAATTCTTCTCGGACATCATATGAATGAGCAAACTGAATTGAATACATCGATTTAGGAACAAAGTTAAATGAAATTTACCGGCTCATTCAACTGCAGGTTAAATCAATATTTGTCTCAAGAATATTTCACCCTGAACATTTTCGAAATCTTCAAACAAATTGATCTATTCTTTTGAACAAAATCTGCCAATGACAAAGGAAAATGAATTGAAGCATTAGATAAACCAAAGCAATCAAACATTTAAAAATGAAAATACTCCACAAAGTCCGATGAGAGGAGTTTTTCAGTTCTTAAGACAATGATTTCGAATACGACAATAGAAAGAAAATAATCAGTTTAAATCTAAAAAAATTTCAAAAAAACTTCTGTACAACTTTGTGAAGGCTTTTACTTTTTCATAAAAGAGAATAGAAAAATCAATATTTAGACTATCAAAAAGCAGCATGAAGAACAAGAGTAGCGAAAATAAATCTAATGAAAGTTCTTTCTGTATCAACACCAGATGCATGAACTACATCAGCGTCAAAACATTGAAAAAGTTACATATGAATATTTTCTAATATATTAACAACTTCTTGCGCCAAATAAGCTCCTATAATGGCATCGCTATGTGGAAGGACAAATCACAGACATATTATGCTTTTTATTGACCAGCATTAAAGGATCTCGCCGGATAAGATCGTAAATTTGCCTCTCCTCTCCTCTCAATCATATCCCATACATATATTAAGAGAAAACTCATATATTTTTACATGTTTTTATGCATGTCATTGGACTTTGGCTCTAATAGAAAAAAAAATTTTGGGGATGTTTCTTATTCCCTCGATTATAGACAGGGTCATATAAAAAAAAGTAATTTGTATGTATGTTTGTCGGTTTGTGTCTGGATCAAAGGTCAAAAAAACACTAACACTGAAACGTCTCGATACGTCGCCAAATCTTTCGCTACATTCTGATAGCGCCTATAAGTCCTCAACTCCTAAACCACAGGCGTATTCATGGGTCCTCAACTGGTATACTATAGGGGTGGCCATAGGTTGTTAAGTGGTATATCGTGATCGTGTCGGTGGGTCTTGGTGTGCTATATGGTGGAGATGTCTATATTTCTTCTCGTTGGATATTGTTGGAGTGTCCTTATTTATTCAATATTGTTTTATAAAAGCACTACTAGATGCTAAAGTCCAATATAGTAGGTAAAGCTGTAGGCCGTAGGTTGCGACGTTATGAAAATTGGTGGGAATATTATAGTGGAGTATATTGGGACATATTGAAGAGTCAATTGCCTCATCTCAGATTCTATGATTGTGAAATACGTATCGAAATTGTAGAGAACCTGGTATACTTAAGATACTTAGTTAATCATCTGTATCCATGTTACTGGTTTGCAAACAGTTTGATGGGCATCTATCTGTGACGAATTAATTTTGCTCCCTAAGGTGCATATAATGGTTGGATTTAAGTCGGAGGTGCGGACGTTTTCAGTTGTGAACACAGATAAACAGATTCGGTCAGATTAAAAGTTTGATTGTTTTCTTTTTATACTGAATTATGTGAATGATAAAAGTATAGAAACTGATACAGATGCAAACTTGTGGTGTTATCTGTAGCTGTATCGATAAGGTGGACTGATATATAAGTACTTTCAATGTTTCAGTTGAGGATGGAGTGAGTGACAGGCACGAATGTTACTTGTTAGTAATGACTCTAATCTAGTCGAGTGAGAAAATCAATGTAATTAATTAATTTTCTCGATCATGCACTGAGCACATGATTAAGATATATGTATATATGAAAAAAGAAAAACAAGAATGAATCATGATGATCCTGTTATGAAAATTCTGTATAATTCAATGAACTATATTCACAGTTCGACTATAAGTCACTCTACAGCAAAATAGTGCCTAGAGAGAGATATACATATTGCTAAGCGTGAATTCTCGCTTTTTTTGATCTTGTTTATCAATGTCAGTGATTCATTCTATCGAAAAATAGATAAATATATACAAAATATTGCTTTATGGAAACTCAATTGTAAAATATACGGGAGTTTTTAAAAACAAAATATATTTTGATAAAATCAAAAACGATTCAAAGATAATAAAAATAGATCAGATTTTTTTACGATTTCTGGTGAAAGGAAACTGAACTGAAAAGTTCGATAATCGAATTGTGAATATGGCTCATTGTGCAGCACGAAATAAGACAGTTAGAAATGGAATACTTGTGATGAATACGTATCATAAGTATTTCACGACAACTATTATTAAACTACAAAAATCTCAAATCCATTTAAGCTTTTTTGGCAAAATGATCCTTCAATAAGTGCTTATATATATGGCCATTTTTAATCGTGGGAGGAAAATTTTTATGAAAAAGGACTTTATGGAACGCTATTGGATATGCACCTTTCAAATGACACTTTGTTTAACGTTAGCTGAAATGCAAAGAGATACGATCATAAACGTTAGAATTGACTGTAGTGTATGGTACTGTTTCCACTGTAAGAAACGCTAATATTTTACCGTAAACGACATGTCGGTATACGATTGTTTATGATAGTCGTAATAATCGACATGAGATCTTTTCTTTTTCTCTGTGTTTTTATACAATCAATATTAGTTTGCATAAATAATTATATCATGTGATAATCTGCAAAAGAAAAGTACAATTATAAAAAAAAATGTACTTTACAAATTGTTAACGATCTTTATAATTCTTAACTTTTGGAATATTTTTTCAAATAAGAATGAAATGAGTACGATGAAAAATTTTGATACACTCTTTAATTGATAGAAAAGAATAAGTGAACATGAAATTGATCTTTTTATGTATATTTCTAACAAAATATTGTATTAAAAAACATAACGTCGAGCGTATATTCATACTCTCATTTCTTTTTTTATTTCATATGCTTCTTTCCACGCGGTGCATATTATGTAGGCGCAGGTGTATTTTATGATGTATTGCATGATCAAAAGTATTATATTATTGATATAGAATAGGAAAGAAAATAATGCGATTACTGTAAAGGACACAGTTACGGATGATTAAATAGTCCCACTTAGAAAAGTTTTTAGGATAAGTAACACAGAAAGAAAAAGAAATTAAAGCAATAATATATATCATATTTCTTGATGATTGGATAATGAGGATTCTCTCTTCTATTGTATTTGCTATCGTTATTTAAATAATTTTTTTTATCGAGTTTCTCTTATTTTACCAATCATTTATAAAAAAAAAAGAAAAATATAATTATTACCTTTGGTGATAAATCATTT
>JAJEKB010019083.1:89533-136893 GCA_022393335.1 Macrotrachela quadricornifera
AATCTTGGTAATGGATGTATGCTCATGCCAGGTGCTACTACATCTTCAAACACAATAGTTGGTGTTTTAACACGTATTACGCGTGAAACTCATAGTCCACCAGATAGAGTATTGCTCGGAAATCCTGCTCAAGTAATGCCATTTACGATTCCTCATGAGAAACATCTAATGAATGATAAAGTATTTTCTATCATGTCATTGATTAGGACTTTCATAAAAGCTTGTTTCATATTCTTTACTAGCAAGTTTGTATTTATCATTATATACAACTCGCTACCATTTCTTGCAGCTCCATTTATTCATATTATACTCTTTTGTACAATGTATCGTTATTCAACGCTACTTCGACGAACAAGTGCAACATTTACTTATTTGGAAATTATCAATCTTAAACAAGAATTCCTTAATGCACTTATGTCAGAATTTTATTTGTTTGTTGAACCTTTCTTATCTGGAACACAATATCTCGTTTATCTTTTGCGTGCACTCGGTGCTAAAATTGGAAAAGATGTTATTCTATTCGATATTTCCTGTGTTACTGATAGTCAGCTTGTCACCATTAGTGATCATGTTCGAATGAGTATTGGTGCTGTAATTCAGGTAAATTTTTTCAAGAATGATTCTCCTGAGATATTCGCACAGGAAACATAATAATAAAGAAAATTAGGATATTCTAAAGATTATTACATCTTGCTTTTAGATTTTAACAATGTTCTTTTTTTAGATAGTTGTATCATTAAATAGATTTTAGTTCTATTTTCTCGAAAAGAAACAATTCAGTTAATCATTTTATTTATTTTTCATTTGTGATAAAATACAATGTGAAAAGGTCAACAATTTCTAAAGGATCGCTTATTTTATACTTACACTTTATATTTTAAAAATAAATAAAACTCTGAGCGACCAAATCTTGACATTGCAATCATGAAACATTGTTGCAGTAAAAGAAGAATTCGTTTCTTTTGTGTAAATTATAGAGCTTTTCATACTGCATCTTGTGCTTGTATATTTTATTTTTGTTAATACAATATATTAATTCTATTATGATTTAATGGTATAATCTAGTTTTAAACAAAAACAGTTTTCATTGAAAGAAAATTTTTCGAAGTCTTCTGTACGAAAATAAGATGTTTAGACTACTATTATTTTGGATGACTTAAGAGTTTGCCTATGTCATACATTTTAAATTAATGACTTTTAAAATATTATCTATTTAATATTTAGTGTCACACTTTTGAGAGACGTGTGTTCAAAGTGGCACCCGTTTATGTTGGTCCATCATGCATTCTTATGAGTTACTCAATTGTATTGGCAGGTTCAACGCTTCAAGGTCAAAATCGTATTCATCCATATACACTGGTAATGAAAATGGACGAATTGCCGCGTAATACAGAATGGTCAGGTGTACCAGCACGTCAATTAATATGATCTTCCTTCAAGCAATACTCTATGTACTAAAAGACATAGAGTTTAAACTTTTTCGTTTGTAACAATTATTTTTTTTTTCGAAATTTAATATTATTCATTTTTTTAAAATTTTATTTATCGTTATATTTTGCCATTTAGCTTTATTGTATTGAACGTATTCTACATCTGTACATTTTTATTATTATAAATCAATTGAAAGCAATAAAAGTTAAATCAGTCTAATATATGTACTTGCCATATTATTTGTGATTTTAGAGATGTGACACCTAATAATAAAATGCGGATTCATATATGTAGATAAGTACCAATATGCCTAGTATATCACATATTGGCAATTTCCTTGATAATTTTCCAGGACATATTCGTTAGTCATTTTTCAATATACATTCGATCTATATATCGTATGTGCATATGGGTTCATTTCTTTTCTCACATATATGTTGATTTATTCCTTCTCTCTATCATATATATATACAGATATGTGCGCATCTTTGGGTGTGTATTGGTTTGTTCTCTCGATATATGTTGCTCCCATACCTTGTCATTTCATAATAAACTTGAATTCACGCAAACAACGAACACTTACATTAGCGATGAGAGTGCTTAATTAAAGAATCATCGTTTTTTTTTATAAGTACTGCTTCTGTTACTTCAACATTAAACAAGAAACCAAATGCAACTATGGACATTTCAACAAATTTATTTTGAAGTATTTTCGTAAATATTCTGACCAAAAACGAACCAAAAGAGAAACCGACGGACACAGCACAATTTACAACAATGTCACTTCAAACTATAATAGTCTCATCTATTCCAAGTCTGAATGTTATCTATTGTAGACAGATTGGCAATTTAGGAGATCTATTGATTGAACTTGAACATGACAATCTACAGTTCGGCATTGAGACAATGTTTTCACATGTAATAGAGATTACTCATCTATGAGTTTCACCTTGAACAATTCATTTTTCATCACGTTCAAGACTTTAATTATCTACTTTTAAATTCTTCTCGGACATCATATGATTGAGCAAACTGAATTAAATACATCGATTTAGGGAGAAAGTTAAATGAAATTTATCGGCTCATTCAACTGCAGGTTAAATCAATATTTGTCTCAAGAACATTTCACCCTGAATATTTTTGAAATCCTCAATCAAATTGATCTATTTTCTTAAATAAAATTCGCGAATGACAAAGGAAAATGAATTGAAGCATCGGATAAAACAAAACAATCAAACATTTAGAAATGAAAATAACTCCACAAAGCCCGATGAGAGGAGTTTTTCAGTACTTAAGACAATGATTTTAAATACGAAAATAGAAAGAAAATAATCAGTTTAAATCTAAAAAAATTTCAAAAAAACTTCTGTAAAACTTTGTGAAGGCTTTCACTTTTTCATAAAAGAGAATAGAAAAATCAATATTTAGACTATCAAAAAGCAGCATGAAGAACAAGAGTAGCGAAAATAAATCTAATGAAAGTCCTCTGTGTATTAATACTAGATGCATGAACTATATCGGCGTGGAAACATTGAAAAAGTTATATATGAATATTTTCTAATGTATTAACAACTTCTTGCGTTAAATAAGCTCCTGTAGTGGTATCGCTATGTAAAAGGACAAATCACAGACACATTATACTTTTTATTGACCAGCATTAAAGAACTCACCGGATAAGATCGTGAATTTGCCTTTCTCCCTCCTCTCAATCGTATCTCAAACATGCATCAAGAGAAAGCTTATATATTTTTACATGCTTCGATGTATGTTTTTGGACTTTGACTCTAATTGGAAAAAAATGTTGAGGATGCTTCTTATATGTAATCATGCATGTATATTTGCCCGTATGCTTGTATATTGTGATCTTGAGAATTTTTACATCAAACACTTCATTCGAAGTTTGAACTACAAGAACAGATGCGTCTTGTTTAGTTCTACAAAATGCATATAGATGGTTCATATTGTACAGCTTTCTTGTGAAAGAATGCAGAATTTCTCAGCCTCATTAGCATCAAATTTTGATTCAAATTTTTAAACATTATTTCAGTGTAATAGCTCATTTTCTCATATGCTACAAATGACAAGATTGAAACTTTCTCAAAAACTGTATTGTCACTCTCTCTATCAAATGCACTACTTGTTGTCTGAAACAAGTTTGGTCGAAAGGGTTATTTATTACTAACACTTCACAGGAAAGGCACTTTTCCGTCGAAAATATCAAAAAAAATGTATATTATTTCAATGTTTTCCTCCTTAAAAGTTGATTGTTGTAGAAAATAGGTATCATTCATTCCTTGAATTTCAACTTGTACCTCCCTATAGGTCAAATTTTGGACAAAAAATATATTATCTGATGCAGATCTTGATGGTGATTTTGAATATCATGCTTATTTTGCACGAAAACGAAGTTTTGGTAATCGAAACTTCTAAATATGAATGAAAATAGGGAATTCTGTTGGTACATCACAGTTTTTGACCTGATGTCGGCCATTTTTAATCGTTTTGAGTACATATTTGGATAGAATATGAAAAACTGCGTCGATTTAAGATAATCTCACTTAGATTCAAAAATGTTCAATGCACTGGAAGTTTTAAAAAGAGGGATACTCATGCTTATCATATTGAGATTCTGGTTTTATTTCGCATGGTCTTTATTCGACCAAATTCAGATAGAGCTTGGAAATTCGCACTTAAAAAATGCTTCTCTAGACTTCATAGAGACTAATACATGTGAATGAAGGATCAAAAATTCGGTTTAGACCTCAAAATCGACATATTGAAAACGATGGTCTAATTTTTCAGCATTACATTTTTGAACTTTGAAATAATGATATTTGTGATCAACGTAGACGTCTTGATTATCCCAACTGGTATTCGAAAATAAATTTTGAAAAACAAATTTTTCGAAATTCCGTAGAGAGGTATGAAAATCAAGAATGCAGAAGTGATTTCAAGGGAAATAATCATGATAGTTTTGTAGCCCATATCGATTTTGTAATACTCATATAATTATTTCTTGAAAATATTTTGAGCCATAAAGCAGCCTTAACACCATTCGTCTTTGGATGCGAGATTTTTATGTGAAAAAGTCATTCCATTAATGAATGAAGTACTAGGAAATTTGGACGAAGCTATTTTTCAAGATAATTAAGACTCAAAATACAAAATGGACTTAACTATGAATGTTGTTTATGATTGTTTTTGAAGAAAGAATTGAACTAAATGATGAAGATGTCAAATTTGTAAATGTATGGTCTATTCAAAATATTTAAAGAATTATGAAGGAAAAATATTTCAAAATCTTTATTCATTAGTTGGCTATGATACTTCTGAATGCTGGAAAATAACATTTGAATAGTGTGAAGTAATGATAGATACCATATCTAACAATGGAGGTGTTTGAGGTGATAAGCGAAAAAATGGGATCCATCCGCATGAAATGAAAGCCCTCGTTGAGAAACTAACAAGGTTAAAATATTAGCGGCCCTTGGCTTATCTAGAGGGAGATAATCAATTTTTATGGTACGCAAAATTTGAGTATATAAGAATATTAGTATTATTCACATTAATTTTTCATTCAATCATCTGAGTATTTCAGTAGTAACCTAAAGGAATATTTCTGAAATTTATCAATAGCACTAACATCATAATAAAGTCAATGACTTATGGGGGTTCAGTATTAAAGAGATGAAGAATAACATATATGATGCTTTGAAAAATCGTTTTAACGTATAATTTGAAATAAAAGTGCATTGATGCATCACTTGGTGGTCTATTGTTCATTTCTTTGCAATTGGTGTTAAGAAAACACAAAGAAAGATACTGTCGAACAATTATTCTTTCTTATTCTCTGCTATATTCATCGAATAACAAATATTCATTTCATTAAAAAGAACATGAATTTAGTAAATATTACTAAACATCTTTTGTATCTGGCTCAAACTGAATTTGGATCTGGAAATTCTGCAACAATTTTCGATGAAATTGTAGTTGCAGAACGATTGTTTGAAGTTCTAAAGTCTTTTAAAGACAGTTACTTCAATGAACTATATACTTACGATACTCTCGAATTTGACGATGAATATGACGAAATGAGTGATGAAGAAGAAAGCGATAACGATATGAACGATTACAATGAAAATGAACATTCAGATATAAAAAATCTTTTTACATTAGAAGAAATGGAAAATATTATCGAGTGGGTTGATCAACATCCGAAGGCTGGAATTGCAACTATTTCACATCGATTTAAGAAGGTCAAATATATGTATTATATTACAAGGTTTAGACAATATATCGAAAATAATGGCACTAGATCGGAAAAAATAAAACAAATTAAAGACTTTATGTTCAACGAATTTTATCTGAAAAGGACGATTGAAAAAGAATCAATTCATGATGCTGATCTTGAACTCTTTGCAATTCAAAAAGCAAGGGAATTAAACTGGGATACATTCACAGCAAGTAAATCTTTTATCAACACTTTCAAAAAAGAAAATAGAATATCATCAAGAAGAGTCAACAAAATTATTACTCGGGCTAAATCAAATAGAAAAATTTGCAGTTTAAATGGTATGTAATTTTTTTCGAATATTTTTATAAATACGTTTAGCTGTGATATTTACATTTTTAGACGCTCAAAGTTGGATTGAAAGTAATAGAAGTTTAATATCAACGTATTCTTCTCACCAAGTTTTAAACAGCGATCACTGTTCGTTTCAACAAGAATATATTCCATCAAGAACTCTTTCTTTTACTGGTGAAAGAACAACAGAAGTGGCTGTTAAAAAGAAATATAATACAACACATTCGTATACCGTACAACCAATTACATCAGCCGACGGTGATTTATTAGAAAAGTTCTTGCTTATTCTTCAAGAAAAAGAAAATACATTTGGTAAAAATGTGCAAAAGAATTTAATTATACCATCGAATGTTGTAGTCAAAGCTTCAAAATCAGGAAAAAGTTCTGATGAAAAACATCATGCTTTTTTAAATGAAGTGTTACATCCATTGGTCGGCAAAAAATTTCTTCTCTTTCTGGATGCTTGGAAAACTCAAGCTGATCTAACAAAATTTAGAGCAGTATTTCCTAGTCCAAATAGTCAATTATTGGTTTTCCCTGAAGGATCAACAGGTTTTATTCAACCACAAGATCTTTCCTTATTTCGTTCATGGCGATTTATTCATAAAAAAGTCGAACATTATACTCATATTAATCGAATAGAAATGAGTATAAGTGATCGCCAATATTTCATCAATATACATTCTGTTATTCATAATCAATTATCAGCTCCACAATTTAAAAATCTCATTAAAAAAGGATTCGCACAAGCTCGAATAATACATGAATTAGTTGGACAGATAGAAAAACCACAAGATGTTTGCTTCAAATTTAATGATCTCTATTGCTCAATTAACAGTTGCAATGAACGAACGCTATTAATGTGTGCTTGGTGCAAAAAAACTTTTTGCTACTACCATCTAATTGAAGATCTACATCTGCATTTGTAACAGATTTATTAAAATACTATACTATATAATATATTGTTATTAGTTGAAATAAAATCTAGTCTATTGATAACCTTGAAATTCTGATAGCTGTTTACTAATTTTTATCTATATTATTACTGCTTAAGCTCCATAAGTCATTGACTTTATTATGATGTTAGTGCTATTGATAAATTTCAGAAATATTCTTTTAGGTTACTACTGAAATACTCAGATGATTGAATGAAAAATTAATGTGAATAATACTAATATTCTTATATACTCAAATTTTGCGTACCATAAAAATTGATTATCTCCCTCTAGATAAGCCAAGGGCCACTAATATTTTAACCTTGTTAGTTTCTCAACGAGGGCTTTCATTTCATGCGGATGGATCCCACTTTTTCGCTTATCACCTCAAACACCTCCATTGTAAGTGTCTTGCAAAGGTGGTAGAACTGAATAGGAATCAAGTTTATGAACATTAAATTAAAATGATTTTAATTGTAACATTCGTGATGAAGAAACATTGCATAATTACAATAAACTTTTTAGATAAGATAAAGTTTTTATGCTACCAAAATATTCATAGTTAATTGTTATTTTTTGCAATACATATTTCTCAGTTTGTAACTCTCTTATTATATTAGTCACGCAGGGTGAGTTATAGACTTTTGTAGAGCGTCTTTTACTGGATCTTTCTACCATATAGTTAAATTTTTCAGTATGTGTTTTATTATGAAAAAATTAATTATACAAATCGAGTGAGCAAATCTGAGTTATTTTTTTATATCTAAATCACATTATTGAGTAGATCTTAAGCAGTATAACGACAAGGAGAGAAAGATTACGAAAAAAAATTGAATAAGAAATGAAAAACTTATTTTCAAAGTTTTAATTATAATAAATTTAGCAAATTTGTACGATATTGTAGAAATTTTCCTTTTGTATTTTTCGTAATTAACGACCCGAGAATGGATTACCAAAAAAAGATACGCAACGAGTTCGACAAAGATTTGTTAAATAGAATTTTGTTTTTCAAAGAAATATAGAATGATGCTATTAACTATGCATTCAAGTTCTACTTTTTTGAGTTATTTAATTTATTAACTAATAGAACAGAAGAGAAGACATTTCGAGCTTTCTTATATTGATAATGTTGGAAATACTGAAGGGTTGTTTTTTTCGTTTTGTTATCTATATAATGCGAAAAGACACCGCTTTTATCTTTATGACACATAAGGCACAGTTACAGATTATTTCACAAGCAACATCACATATTTAAAAGTAACCTTTGGTTGATATTAACCGTAGTTTTGTTTCATATAATAATGTTTACAAATCTTACAGTTTCGTCTAAATATGAAAGAAGATTTGCTCCATCACCTAACGACGTCAATATATTATTATTAGGTCAAACAGGGGTTGGTAAAACGACATTTATTAATGCATTTGCCAATTATCTTATTTATAATACACTTGATGATGCTATTCAAGGAGAATTACATGCTCCTATAGCAGCTTCATTTGCACAGTTGCATCCTGAGACATTTGAGGAGCGCATAATTATGATTGGTACCGCAGATAATGATGAGAAGAGTGATGTGGGCGAATCATGTACAAGAATATGTCGAAGTTTTACCTTTAAGATTAATGGTAGAAAATTACGTTTAATTGATACACCAGGTGTCGGTGATACACGTGGTGTTTTAGAAGATGAAAAGAATTTTGCCGATATTCTTGCTTATATAAGTCAATTTGAACATTTAAATGGAATATGCATTTTATTCAGACCAAATGAAACAAGATTAAATATTTTATTTCGCTTTTGTATTAAAGAATTGCTTCGACATGTACATATTAATGCAAAAGATAATCTTATGTTTGTATTTACGTATGCACGTTCAACTTCATTTCAACCTGGTGATTCACTACGTCTTCTTCGTAAAACTATCGATACTATTCAAAGTGAATTAAACATTATAATTCCATTCACAAGAAACAACACATTTTTCCTTGACAATGAATCATTTCGATTCCTAGCATTGATGAAAAATCAAATTCACGCTGCTACTAATGAGATAGAAGATTACAAAAGAAGTTGGGATTATAGTATGAAAGAATTTAATCGTCTGGTAGCATATATAATCAAATGTAAGAAACATAATATTCATGACACAGTTTCACTCAATCAAGCACAACAATTAATTCGAAAACTTTCACGGCCCATCGGTGAAATAACAACACTTATTCAAGCAAATATGCAGTTAGCTAAACACTATAGAGATAGTATTTCTTCAAATAACACAAAGACCTTACAACAAGTACCACAAATGGATGCAAAAATCATAGAACTTGATTTTCCACGAACCGTTTGTACAAATAAGAGATGTACAAAAATGACTGTAGTTAATGGTGTATACAACGTTGATTATGCATGTCATTGTCATCCTCATTGCTATCTTAGTGGAGTTGAACAAGATTATATTGGCCATGAAAAACTAAGAGAGTGTGCTGTCATGGATCAATCATTAGGTAAATTAAATTCACCTTCTTTTTTTTCAAGAGAAACTTGCTCTATAGGATTATCGAAATAGAGTAGAATAATTTCAACAGGGAATTGACTATTTCGTCAGGAGGAAAACCAGTGAAACATAAATTGCTCTTTGTGAATCTTTATATGGCATAAAATTCAATGAATATTTTAAGTCCCTTCACTACTACTGGGAGTCATTACACAATCGAAAATTTTAGAATTTCACAAAACGTATGTCGTTTTATAAGGTGCATTTTTTTAGATGTAAGATTCAATTTTTCGATTTTTAGGATGTACTTCCGCTGAGATATAGAGGTTAGTAAAATAATATTTCTTTCCAATTTTTTCACTGGTTTAATAGAATTTTGTTTGGGTTCTATATACAGTACTTTCAGAATGTCTCTTCTTTAGCGTGATATCTAGATCTGAAAATTTTACTGATTATGTATTTTCATATTAGGAATACGATCACGATATCAAATGAGTATTTGGCTGCTATCGAGTTTTTTTTTATCTGATTCACTTTTAAAGGCAAGAGTAGATTCTCTTGCCAAGCGGATTTCTCCGAATGAGCATAATAAAATTTGGTCAAGCTTTTTCTTTACAAAAACGTTGAACCTTGTACTAGTTGAAAACATAACTAAAAGTTTAGGATAATGAAATTTGACAGAGCAAGGCTATCAGCAAATAAAAGTGACTTTTTCTCACGAGAATCTTCATAGAAAGTCATTTCTCGTTTTCATGACGATCTTGCTCCGTCAAAGGGTGGGTGGGTGGATATGTTAGCATACTCAGTCCTATTTGAAATCTGTGCCCATTTTCTCTATGTTAGCATCATATGTGAGTCATAGGAAGGAAAGGAAAAGAAACATGTGCTTAAATGGAGGAAAAAGACGACCTTCGTGGGACTCGAATCCACACCTTCTGCAATCCGGGCAGATGTCCTAAGCCAGTTAGACTAAAAGGACCATCTAATCCTCCGTATAGCGTTGTGATGTATAATCACAAACGCTAACACTCTAGTGATCGAATACATCCCGGCACAATTTTTTGAGACCGTGACGGAAATGAATTACAAAATAATTCAATATTCACATAAAAAAAAATCAAACAGCATTTTAATGATAACTTTGATCAATATTTCCATCAATAATCCTATCTTAATTATTTTTAGCTTTCTTTTATAGAATACACTGCTCTCCATTGAAATCTCTTAGTCTTGTAGGATCGATACAGAACTACTACGGTTTGGCAGGGTCTACTAGGATCTATCAGGGTCTACTAGGATCTAGCAGCGTCTACTAGGGTCTGCTAGAGTCTACCAACAAGATCGACCCTGGTACCTTCATCAGACCCTGCTAGATCTTGCTACACCTATTAGACCCTGCTAGATTTTGCTAGACCTATTAGACCCTGCTAGGCCCTTCCTCACCCTCAATAAGACGCATGTGCTGTGTATATCCACCCACCCTCCATCATTTATATTTGCCTGAGTTAGTGCAATATGGTGTGTATGTATCTACGTCAATATCTGTGTTTTTGTCCTCGCCCTCAGTGAGGGGCATGCGCTGTATGTATCCACCCCAGCCCCCATCCTTTATATTTGCCTGAGTTAGTGCAATATTGCGTGTATGTATCTACGCCAGTGTCTGTGATTTACCCTCTGCCACGCATTGAAGTGAATACGTAATATATATATATACATATATATGAAAAACCAAAACAATATATATATAGCGCAAACAGACAATATTACTACGTAATAGATAATATTATTACGCAATAGGAAGTAATATCAAGGTCATTTATAAATGTTATTTGACCTTGATCAACAACAACTAAATAAGATGAGATCAAACAGAGATCAAAGAAAAGATAATAGAACGCAAGAAAAACAATACGTAAATGTATATGTATACATTTGGCGTATTGCCAAGACAGAACGAAAATAAAGAAATAGAAAATAACAATAGTAAATGTCAATACACTACTCCCTCATCATGGTAGACCCTGGTAGACTCTGATATCTTATGAATTACTTTGTAATTCATTTACGTCATTCACTGAAATTAGCCTGAATCCGAGTTTTGACACTGACATAAACATCATATCGAGTGTGTGTATATCTACTATCGGATGATAGGTTTCAAGTTTAATGGCATAGGTTAAAGAAGAAAACAGTCGTACTGTATGCACAGGTTCATGCTAGTCATATTGATATTTCAATCAAATATTAGTTTTCCTAATTAATTGATAATAAAATATTCATTCAATGAATTAATATCATGATTCACATAGATATTTTCGCAGTGTTCTACTACAATAATTACGATATATCAGAGAAAAAAAATTACTAGTCCTTCAATGATATATATAATTCAGCTTAATGCATACCCACTCCTGATTGGGCACCCAATCAGCTAGGTATTCAGTCAGACTAAGACTCAGTTAACTGGTGCTAGTGCTTGTATATTCTACATCTATTTAAATTGTTATGTAATTAAGGGCGAATGCAAGAGCGTTGGCACAAATGCCGAGCTAGATTGTGACCTTGCACATGGTGTTAGAAAACTGATTTTTTCACCATTAGATAGAGCAAAGTCTGTAGGTTAAAGATTTATACTTTAAAAAGAAAATTGTGAGTTGATTAATGGTCGAAATTTTCAGTTTTCAAATGGTACCAAAAAAAAGCCTTGTACCTGATCAAAAATTAATGTCTTTTTTTGCGACTTAGATTTATGAGCATTTTCAAAAACTTTTTAACATTACCATATTCTACAGAAAAATACAATATTGGAAAAACCTCTGAGTTGAAACGGATATTATTAGTCCAAGCTATGAGTTTCTTTCAGTTAAGCAAAAACGAGTGCCATACGATTTTTATGGCGGCTTTCTTTCGCCAAGAATTTTATATCAAAAACCTTTTTGATCGTAAAATTGAATTCAGTCTTCTTGAAAAATTCGAAAAGCTGTATCTTTCGGATGGCTCAAGCTCGACATTTTTAAAAAAACTAAGAGTCTCCAGCCTTTCTCGGAAACGCAAACTTCACAAATATTTGCGGCTAAGCAGAACAAGATACTGTTAGCATCATATGTGAGTCATTGGTGGGCATCAGCGGAAAGGAAAGAGAAAGGAGAAAAAGATGACCTTCGTGGGACTCGAATCCACACCTTCTGCTATTCGGGCAGATGTTCCAAGCCAGTTAGACTAGAAGGACAAACTTAATCTCCGTTTAGCGGCAAGTGAATCATCACTTGGATGCTAACAGATACTTTCAGCATTATTATGAAGATGAGATGTTTCGAATTGATGGTTTTCAATTACTGTAGTCATGATGGGCCAAGGGTGAAAGTTTTGAGCTCGATGGATTAATATATATGGGAATAGGTTAACTACAAAAAATAAAATTATAGCAAAAGAACATAAAAGTTACACAGTATTTTTCGCACATTTTCAAAACTGCAAATTTCGACTGTTAATTAACTCATATTTTTTTTGAAATATGCGGTTGTAATCTGTTAACTTTGCTGTATCTGACAGTAAAAAAAAAATCAGTTTTCTAACATTGTATGCAAACTCACAATCTAGCTGGACATTTATGCCAACATTTTTGCATCAGTTCTTTTTAAAAGATTTAATTTACTCACTGAAATCTTTCCTTGAAATATAGTTAAAAGAAACCTTGTCTGGTTGCCAATAATTGAAGTGCTTATTAAAAATTTTATTTTATGAAAAATTATTTAGATAAATGTCGTAAGTGCGGTTGTGATCGGAAAGAACATATGCATATTACATATGAACTTCAAAAATTTATGAACTATATTAATGTCAACAACAGTAACAACGGAGAGAATACAAAATCACCAATCGACGAGTTTATTGAAAAATTAGAAAGAGAAAAAAAGATTATTATTAATGTTTGCAGTCAAATAGCATACTTTCTTCAAATGAATTCTCTTAGTCCAATAAATGATGATGTATTGGAATATATCGAA
Organism: Macrotrachela quadricornifera; assembly: GCA_022393335.1. NCBI lineage: Eukaryota > Metazoa > Rotifera > Eurotatoria > Philodinida > Philodinidae > Macrotrachela > Macrotrachela quadricornifera. Next base: position 102,987 of record JAJEKB010019083.1, read on the forward strand.
CATTTTATTCGAGAAGAGAAACAGAAACAAGCTGCGGGAGCTACTAACGGTAATACTATTATTGAATTAGAATATCTAAAGAAAAACTATCAAGAAGAGATAGAATTTTTTAAAGAAGCAATGAAACTTAATTCATCTGTTTCTCCTGATTCAAATAATATAATTAACCCAGAAACGATATTTACTCTTGTTCAAAGACTTTATGATTTACCAATCAACGGTCATAAAATTAAATCACAAGTTAAACATTTGGGGCATGTACAGGAAATAGTTCGGCAAAACAGAGAAAGAAATGTTAATTTATCTGGAAATGTCGGATATTCAACATTGATGAGCAATTTACAAAAGGAACTTTGTTAAAAATATTTTCTTTATATATTAATCATTAATTTCTTAAATAAAATGATATTGACATTTGATCTTTTCGACCAATTTATAATGAAAGAAAAAAGATTAAACTATAATCAATATTCTCGTTATGTTGGAGAAAACCTATCTCAGAGAAAAACTTTGTTATTTTCCGTCCAATTTCAACTAAATTTTTGGAGAATATTATTCTATACTATTAGCTTGTAGTTCATTACTAGAACTATCAGAATATGTATAAATCTTCCAATGGAATTTTTGACGAAAATTCGACTTCTCTCAGACCAGATCTCTTGACCCCTGTATATAGGACTCACTAAATTCCAAATATACTTGACAAGTGCCTCAAACAGCGTACGAAATTGTTGTCGTAAGTAACTTGGAATTATCTTGTAAACAGTTTAAGGGATCTGAGAACGTCACAGAACGGCTTTTTTCGTCCTGCAACTTGCAGGACAGAACATTATTACTTGCCGGTCCTGCTTTGCAGGATGCAAAACACGGCATAAAAAAATTTTGTCCTGCAGGATGGATAAGCTGTCTTGCATCTTGCCTATAGGGCGACTTTTGAGTTCTTTCTTTTTAATAATAAAACACCTTGTGTGGATATGAGAGACGATGTCATTACTTAGAGCATGCCATAAGTAATTGTATCACTATTTTTCTTTACAGTACAAGATGTAGTATGAAAAGTTCTACAGGTAACATAATACCAATAATTTTATAGTTGCACTTTTTTGTTTTCATAGCAAGCAAAATGTTGAGTAACCATTTCTTGGCCATGTGAAGATAATATTTTTCCTTATTTCAAATATAAAATAAACTTTTTTTTAAATAAATTACAAAAAATCAAAATATTGTAAAGGATTCAATTGTATTCGAAGCAATCAAATTTTTCTTTATTGTAAAAAAACAAAAGTCAACAGAAAACTTATATGAAACTTAATCCTATCAATGAAATATTCTCATGCCATCAAAATTGTGAAAATATCGATGATTAATCGTCAAAAGTGTCACGATTTTGATGACATAGGTACCTTTTGAAGAGAAATTTAACAAAAAGAAGAAAAAAAGCTACATTTCTTTTATGATAATTAAATATTTTGAAAATTTATTATTCAATTCGGAAAATAAACCAATTACTAATTCCAATTTGTCAGTAGAGCAAAATTTTTATTTTTGGTTGAAGGAATTTTCACTTGCTGTTCAGTTGCATTCATTTGAAATTGTCGGCTTATTTTAATAAACTCAATTTGTTGTTTTATTTCAGGTATTGATATTAATTCATCAATTATTTTGTAAATTTGTTCAAATGAAAAGTTTTTATTTAATTCAATTAATTTTTTACGATTTTCTGCACCTAAATTTACTAATGAGTATAATTTAGTATACATCTGTTTATTCAAATCGACGGTCATTTTAAACTTTTCATAAATGTATTTTTCTTCATCAAGAAATTGTTCCAATACAATTGATAAAAGATCATTCTTATTTATTAGTCCATTTTTTTGCAAGAAATAAATAAGTTGATCATATTTAAACAGCAGCTCATGCAAAGTTTCCTCCAGTTTAACAATGTTTGTTGTAATTTGATATGAATTATAGTAATGTTTCACGATATATTCAATCAAAAAGTGTTTTTCATTATATGGACACTGACAATATGAAGTGTCTTTATGTTTAACAGATTCAAATTCAAGTATATAAAATCTTCCTATTTTCTCCACACTACATTTCGCACAATTGGAACATATTTTAATGTTGACACTATTGGTTTCTTTTATTATCATGCTCTGTCGCAATCCATTTTGAAGTAGTATACAATTATAAGATACTAGACGTAAAATTTCCATCAAAGGTCTGCCTAGCATAAACACATCAAGCGAAATTTTTCTTAGTGATCTATGTGCATTGAAATAATATGGTTGAAGTATTCGAATAAAATTAAGCATCCGTAGAGATTCATCTACTGATATTTTCCAACTTTTAATAGATTCTTTTTTAATATAGTCATCAAAATTGACATTACATCTTTTTGATGCTAAATAGCGAAAAGATTCACTATCAAAATAAAATGTATTGTTCTTTTCAAATTGAATACCATTAAATTCGCCTTGTTTTAGCATTCGTTTTAATAAAGGACCAGTATTACCTGCATTAAAATGTGTTGATCGTGCATTTGTAAAACAGAAAAGAATATTTCCATAACCACTTGGTGTTAATAAAGTCAACAAGTGTTTAACACATGAACGAAAAAATCCATCTAATTTCGAGATAGTCGGTTTTAATAATAAACAAATAGCATTTATATGTGATAATTGATTTATATATGTTAAAACATTATCCATATTTATTTCATCTTGATCCAAACCACGAGTATCACCAATACCAGGTGTATCAATTAAACGTAATCTTAATCCTTTATTTATATCGAAAAAATATGATCTACAATATTGTGTCACTGACTCTCCTTTATTTTGAAAATTTTCGTTTGAATCCGCATCACCAAATTTGACAATTTTTTCATCAAAGTTATCACCAGTTGTAGTAATAAATGAAACTGGAATAACAACAGCTGGATTATTCTGTTCAGCTTGCTCAAGAGTATCATATATTAAATAATTGACAAAAGCATTGATAAATGTAGATTTTCCAACACCTGTTTCACCCAAAAGTAATACATTTAGTTCAGTGAGTGATGGCGATAAAGATCGAGGGGAAGAACTTGCGCCAGTTATTTTAGGGTTTTCTAATTGAAAAAATATAAAGATTTATTAGTTCAAATTTTTAAGTTATGTGTAAAAGCTAAGACGCGCAATTCCTACGGGATTAAAATGTGAAACACGATATAATTATTTTCACTGTCGTCCACAGATTGTGACGCTAGTTTTGGCTATCAGCCACGCTCTGTTATGATGTCGGTCACGGACTGTGATGGTCTTCTATTATCAAAATGTACTCGGTGACCTGTGACCTTGTCGGTCACGGTGTGTGATGCTACTTTTAGCTGTCGATCACGGTCTGTGACGCTAATTTTGGCTGTCGGTCACGGTCTGTGACAAAGGTCATCGAATCTGTCGGTCACCGTCTGTGGTGGGGGGGAAGGAGGAGAGGTGAGTGCAAATTTCTACCCTTAAACACTTCAACACTCTATTTCAGATTGTGTTTCACAAAATTAGACAAGCTAAAAGCAAAACTACTTAGGTCAGTCCAAAAGTAGTGAAAGTGACACTTTTATCCCATTTAATAAACTTCAATAAACTTTTCCCCTATACAATCTTCAAGAAAAAATTTTTAATAATTTTTGATTGAAAAAGGTTGATAACTGCAGTTTTCTTCGTTGAAAAGAAAAGATGAATATGTATTGAAAAATGTATTATAGAATTTTCTAATATTGATTTCTGAAGTGTATTTATTCGTTTTTCTAACTCTCAAAAAAGTTCTTTTTTATTAGGAAAAAGAGAAAAGGACAAATGTAGGTGTTTTTCACAGAAACTCTTGGAAAACAAAATTAGAAGCTTCATTAAAGTTCATATTATTTATCTAAGATTTGCGCAGTTTGTCGATCTTCGATTAGTGATTTTAACTTATATATGATAATTGAAAATTCACTATAAACAACTTTTCAAACAAGTTTGCTTTTAAAAAAGTCAATTGAAAATCTTATTTAAAAAAATCAAATAAAAAAATTCTGTAATATACGATTTAATGTGTTTTTATCTCCTCTTTCCAACAGTGAAAATTGTAATTTTCTATCCTATCTTTAACAAAAGTTCTTCAAAAAATACTCATCCAGCCTTTTTTTCAAAAACGAGTGTTATATAATCGTGACATATAGAAACAAAACAGTTCTTATCGAAATTTTCTTGTTATAATATTAGTTGAAGTATGCATGATCTCTAAGCATAGCAAAAATTTTCGCATTCTTCTCTTTTGAAGATTATATAGAGAAAACGTTTACTAGAGCTTACCATATGGTATAAAAGTATCACTGTCACTACTTTTGAACTGACCTAAATAACGGATGATACAAAAGTTCTTCTACAAATGCCGCTCTATTTTAAATTGGTTAGAACATGTTTCAGAAAAGTCAAAAGCACTTTCTAACTTTATATTCAAAATTCATTTTATTATATCTTATGTTTGAGTAACAAGCACATCTCTGAACGGCATTAAAACATAGTCTGGAAAAAGCGCACACAATGATTGTGCTAAAAATAATCAATTTTGTGAAACACAATCTGAAAGCGAGTGTTGACATGTATAGGAGTAGATATTTGTACCCACCCTCATACCCTCACCCTCAAGATCCTGCAGGAGTTGTCCGGTACGATTTTTCAGTATTTTTCGATTATGTCTTGTTCGCTTTATGAGATTTCATTGATTTTTTTCCATTATATTTGCTATTTAGTTATGTATAAACCGAACAAAAAAGATTATGACATTGAAAAAGTTCAAAACCAAAGACTGATAACAAAAAAACCGTAAAAATTGAATGCGGAAGTGGTGATGGTTTCATAAAAACTTTCTAAGATTTGAGTAATGCTGTTCCATTAGAACAAATCAAATTGTGGCTAGAGTTGATCATGAATACTACTGATATCAATATGTCGAAGCTTTCAAGTCAACAACATGTAGTAAGAATAGACAAAACAAAATGAACATTTGCAAAAGAATATGGTAACGACTACTTATTACAGTTTTTCTAGTACTATCTAAAATAATATTATAATATTTTCCAACCTGTTCATCAATAATTAGATAGAGAATATGATGGAAAAAAACTCGACAAGATCCAGTATAATAAACAGAAAACAATAAGAAGAAACTGCACTAATTTTAATCTTTTTACAGACTACGTTTTAGTGCCGTTCAAAGATGTATTTGTTACTTAAAGGTAAGACATAATAAAACGACTTTTGAACATACAGTTAGAAGACGCTTTCGACGGAGATTCTGGATAGATGCGTTTAGTTTTTCTAAAACATATTCTAACCAATTAAAAATAGAGTAGGGGTGGCACTTTAACTTTAAACTTTTCAAGTTAAAGTAGTTAAAGTTTAAACTATCACTTTAAACTTTAAAAGCTAAAGTTAAAGTACCACTTTAAACTTTAAAAGTTAAAGTTAAAGTGACCCTACCTAAAACTTGAACTTGAAAAGTTTAAAGTTAAAGTAAATTTCCACTATAAAAAGAAGCTGGAAATTATTGATCGCTGGGTTTGCTTTTCTAATAGTCGAAAGACTGGCCAATCAGATGGCTCCAAATTGTAACTCGCTTATTCAATTGATAACCAGAGGAGATTCTACGAGGACTTTTGTAGAGCATCCTTGATAACCTCAAATTGGCCCGAACAACCCTATGTTCCGTCCTTATCTTCATAGAGAAAAACGCCTCGAAATCTCATTGGTTAAAAATTCTTTTGTAATAGCCAATCAGATTGCTGGAAATTGTAACTTCCTTATTTCATGGATAACCGTGGAACATTCTATGAGGATTTTTATAGAGCACCCTTGATAAGCTCAAATTGGCCCGAACAACCCTATGTTCCGTCCTTATCTTCATGGAGAAAAAAGGCCTCAAAAGCTGATCGGCTATTACAAACTAGCTTCAGCCAATAAGATTTCGAGGCGTTTTTTCTCCATGAAGATAAGGATGGAACATAGGGTTGTTCGGGCCAATCTGGGATTATCGAAGATGCTCTACAAAAGTCCTCATAGAACCTCCGATGGTTACCCAAAAAATAAGAGAGCTACAATTTCCTGCTATCTGATTGGCTGTTGCAAAAGAGTTTCAGCCAATCAGATTTCGAGGTCTTTTTTCTCCATGAAGATAGGAATGGAACATAGGGTTGTTCGGGCCAATTTGAGCTTATCAAGGATGCTCTACAAAAGTCCTCATAGAATGTTCCACGGTTATCCATGAAATAAGGAAGTTACAATTTCCAGCAATCTGATTGGCTATTACAAAAGAATTTCAACCAATAAGATTTCGAGGCGTTTTTTCTCTATGAAGATAAGGACAGAACATAGGGTTGTTCGGGCCAATCTGGGGTTATCCGAAGGTGCTCTACAAAAGTCCTCGTAGAATCTCCTCTGGTTATCAATTGAATAAGCAAGTTACAATTTAGAGCCATCTGATTGGCCAGTCTTTCGACTAATGGAAAAGCTAAAGTGTCACACCTAGTCATAATATAGTACTTGAGGACCCAAGGATACCCTCAATATATAGTAGCTTGTGGCCTAAGAATAGCCGCATGATATAACAGATGATTACCTATTTCTGACGCCAGTTTACAGCAGCTGAAGAGGTGTGAGTACTCACATAGAAGTTTGTTTATTTTTATGTTTTTTTAAGAAAACTTTATTTTATAGGATAAACTACTTTAACTTTAAATTTTGTAAAGTTAAAGTTCAAAGTGCGATCACTTTAACTTTAACTTTTAAAGTTTAAAGAAGCACTTTAAACTTTAAAACTTAAAGTTAAAGTATCGCACTTGAACTTTAAACTTTAAAGTTTAAGTTTAAAGTACTACTTTAAACTTTAACTTTTAAAGCTTAAAGTAGTACTTTAAACTTTAACTTTAAAGTAAAGTTAAAGTGCCACCCCCCAAAAAAGAGCGACATTTTTGCAAGAACTTCTGCATCATCTGTTAAAGAAAAAAAAATCATTCAAATTATTTACGTGCTGAATTTTCGTTTGTAGGTATTGATAATTTTCGATCCGGTAGTGAAACAATAGTAAAATCTTGTAGTACTTGTTGACATTGAATAAAATCAATATAGATCAGTATAATTCGTATCGTTGTTTTCCGTTTTTCTAATTTAAACTGTTGATATTTTTTTTCCCATTCTTCTTCATTTCTTTGTTTTAGTTGTTCACTTGAATAAAATAAAATTACAGAATCAGAAGTTTGTGTGAACTTTGATTTAAGCACATTATTTATTTCTTCAAATGTTTTTATTTTCGATGCTTCTGGAACAATTTCTAATAACTCCTTGTATTCAATTTGGTCATTTTTTAATCGTTCTATTAACTTCACTTTATTCAACCATTGTTCCACAGTTTTATGTAACGCATCAAAGTCGGCTTTTAAAGATGAATAACGTTGATCCGATACAAGAGTATCAATTTCTTTTGATTCACAAGCGTTTTGACGTAGTTTAATTACTACTTCTTGACTATTTTTCAGAAATTGTTCGTACATCTTTAAAAGAGAAGAAAATTTCGATTGAAATTCTCTCAATTGTTGATTCAGTTTCCAATTTGAATTATTTTGAGAGCAGTTTTTTAATAATATTTCAAGTTCAATGTTCATAGCATTAACATCTGTAATAATAAACTTGATTCTTCTTATAGAAGAATTATTTTTATCGGTCATATTGAGTATGTTCGCGAATTGATTGTCTTTATAAATCCATCTTAATGAGTGCATTGTGTATAAAATCGGATGATGATACCGTTCATCTTTCTGCCAACTTGATAATTGTGTTAGAATATACTTTAAAGATGTGTTTGAGTAATTAGTACACTTTTGTGAACCATATATAGTAACATTTTTCAGTTGATTAATTTGAAGTATTGCATCATTCTCCTGAATGAACTCATTGTTCTTATTTTGTAATCGTATCGAAATACTCTGAAGTAAATTGTCCACGATTTGAAGTGATTCATCATTTGAAATTTGTATAACACATAATATTTCTATGCCCCAGTGAATTTTAGTGATTACATGAGTTAGAGAAGTGGAATATGGTGGGCGAGTCATTATGTGTGTTGCATTTTCAGGTGTAAACTCTAATTCTTCTATTTTATTTATATATGAATAATAAAGAAATCGAGTATTTTCATCAATTGGTTGATTATAATTTATGAAGGAACTGACACCTGATGGTTGAACCATTTGAAGAAGAAGACTTAGACTAAGAGCATCGTTGAAATCCATTTTTTCAAGATAATTAATTAAATCAGTCGATTGATCGCCTGAAAATATTTTACATATTGAACCTTTCCGGAGTGTTTCAACTTTCATTCCTCGAACGCTATTCGGTGAACCCAATTTGTCATCTGATGCATTATAAGTTGTGCCCAATCGACCCGAAACATCAATAGCTTTTCTTTCAATAATATTGTTATCCGTTTTCATTCTAAAATATCAAAATTCACACTTGTTTTTACAAAGAATTATCATCAAAAGTTGAGATATAACCACGATCCAGAAATTGAAAAATCAAGAAAAACTAGAAAACCAAGGAATTCGACGTTCTCACAGCGGTTATTCATACTACCAACTTTTCAAGGCAGAGAAATTCGAGAAAATCAAGGAATTATAGAGAATCTGGCAAATTCAGCAAATCAAGAAAATTTGAAAATTCAAGGAATTCAGCACTATCGCAACAGTGAACCACATAATCGGCTGAAATGTGGAGTGGAATTCAAGAAATTCTCGAAATTTTGAAAATTTTCTTGAATTTCCAGATTCTAGATCGTATTTACTGCTGAATTGACTAATACGAATTGTTCTCTATGTAGTGGAATGATTCTTAAATATTTTACTCAATAGGACAAAGAAAAGGATTGATAAATGATGAAATTGACCTCCTGAAAAAGTTCAATTTCTTTTTTTATAAAACTATCATATAGGATGCTGGAAGTCGTTTACTAGTAGAATTAAATCAATTGCAGTTGTCTGAACTATCTCCAGAGATCGTCCGAAATAGTCAAGGATTCTCATGTAAACATGATGCCCAACTAGGAATGATTAAGCAGCTATTTTTATCTATTTATCTAACGTTAATCAGATCGATTTTCACATGTTTTCATAGCACTTTAAAGTGCTACAAAATGATATAAAAACATCCAAGCCAACTACTCATCGATATTACTTCATATACGACATATTGCTGTTGTTAATGTCCTCATGATGAGTATAGCTTACTGAAATCGTATATCACAATTTACTATTGAGTTTGTGAGTCAAGTTAGTTCTCATATAATTCGACAGAACTTTTCAAGCGCTACAAAATAATATAAAAATATCAAGGAAAAAATACTGGTCACTTAGAGAAATTGAATGAATACTGATCCTAACAGATGATTCTGATCATTTTTAGCATATATTTGATAGTTTTTGGTTATAAAAAGTAGAATTTGGATAAAAACGAATACATTATTCTAAATCAACATTCAATACTAAAGGGTATCCCAAAAGTTTCGATCTCTCTCAGCAAATCAATGGTATTTATATCAATTACTAATTATGAGTGAAAATTTTTATGTTACATTTTTTGTAAAAAGCAAAAATATTCTTACAATGTTTGAGTTATCAAGGTCAATCGAAATATGGGTTTCTGCATTGTTTTAGTAGATATTTTTACATGATTCGATAGAGTTCGACACGTTCTATCAGAATATGGATGTCAAAAAAAATTTCAGTTTTCTTTTCAATTCAAAACTTGAGAAAAATCAGATGGATTAATACAAATCCGGCATACTATGCATCGTCGAGTATACATAACTTTCAATAACTTTCTTAGATTGTCTGTTCTGTCTATTATTCTATGTTTTGAGATGTTTTGTCACGAACTGTAGATGAAAATACTCTTTCCGAGCTGTAGGAACAGACGAAACAATCGATCGACTAAAGTTATTGAAAGTTAATCGCACCCTCTTTAATGCAGGATACACAAGATTTTTATTGATCTTTCTGTTTGTCTCCAAATTTTATAAGAGAAACAGGATTAGCAAACTTATTAATATTTATATGCTTGTAAAGCTTGACGAATTCTATCGAACTATATAAAAATATCCAGGAAATGATATTTCATTGCAGCTGATACAGAAATATTTTTGCAAAAAATGTAACGTAAAAATTTTTACTCACAATTAGTAAAATGACCATAACTTTGACACAAATATATGTATTTCAAATGATGTTTTTTCCAGATTCAAGCTCTTCTCTTCTTCTACAAAATGGCATAACTTGATTAATATTTTCATATAAGTTTGATATAAATACCATCGATTTACAGAGAGAGGTCGAAACTTTTGGGACATCCTTTAGTTACATATGTACCATATTTGAAATCTTTTCTTTGATTCTTTTTCTGTCGAAAAAATCTCCTCCCTCTCCCTCATTCTCGACAGCAATGAGCCATATATGTAATACTTGAAACTTGAATTCAAGTATTCAAGCGTTCAATAAATGAATATTTGATGTTTTCAAGTATCCAAGCATTTCAACTATTCGACTTTGAAGATGGTGAGACCAGATGAGCGTGAAGGCAGAAGCCTTGAGAAGCAGACGGTCAGGTGAGGGTGAAGGCGGAACCCTTGAGGGACAGACAGCCAGATGACGGTGTAAAGGAATCCTAAGCGAAGGGAGCAGAAGGTAACAGGGCGAGGTGAGGAGAATAGTTGAATACTTGAATTCAACTTTCAAGTTTGACACTACTGAAAAAACTGCATCTAATCACATGATATTTAAAGAAATTTTTGTCGGACCAAATTGGCCTGTGGTTTCCCACAAGTCTCTATTTTAAAATTTTTTATCTGAGGTCCTCCAGGGGCCAATTTTGGACCGAAAAAAAGTTTCTGTAAATTTTATGTAATTCGATGCAGTTTTTAATGCCGATTTCGAGTATCACATCTACTTTGCTATGCAGTTGCCTTTTGAAAATGAAAATCACGTTTTTATCGGAAAATCATTAAATGCCAGGGTAATATGAGCCATTTTCACCCCAAGTGAAAACTTTTCTTCAAAGTTTTTTAATCATTTTGTAGAGAAGAAAAAAACTGTACAATATATCTCAAAATCAACGTGAGGGTCTGAGAAAAATATTAAATGATAGCCGAGATACTATAAAAAATGAATATATTTTTATGTAAAAAAAACGCTCAGCCCTTGGTAATATTTAATGTATAACTCTTGATTAGTTCGTTAAAATGGAATATGGAAATAGCTATTTTTGTTCAGTTTTCGACACTATCGTTTAGTATATGACACAACAAATTTTGTTAACTTTATATCATTGTCACAAAGTCAATTTTATAAAGATGTTTTCTGGTTATATTTTCCAAGTAGCTACGTGAGTGTTCCATAGCACAAATGGGCTAACTTTTCGTTAGCTCATTCGAAAGCACTAAAAATTTGGATTTAGAGGTTTTAAATGACCCTGAAAAAGATAAGAATATCAAATGAAATATTCAAATTTTGACGAATGCTTCAATATATGGACACGATGCTCGATCGTCTCATAGATCCTCTCTTAGATATTTTCTTCTCAAATGAGCAATTAATTATACATCGATAGCCATTTGGGACGCCAGTCATGGTTACCTGCTACAGTATGTAGCTATATCTCTCATGTTCTTTGTTACTTCTGCGATTAAGATTTATTCCATTTATTTTTTCGCTTCTCAAATGAATATAAGTTATTTTCGATTAAAACAACAGAAACTTATGATATCCTACGAAAGCTTAAGAAAGGGTCCACCATAGGACCAACCAAGTCGGCCGCCGCTAAAATTGAGATTTTCGATTTAATCAGCTAAAACGATAGACCATAGCTAGAAACTCCCAAATCCAAAATTTTAGCTCTTTCTAACTTGCCTGTGAAAAACGCCGAAGTACACAAGGTGACACCCCTAGTGACCATGGCCCAAAAAATTGACTTTTCAGGGTGCTTCTACTATTTTGGGTTTTTCTTTGCAATAGATCAACATCATGAGGTTGGGAACATCTCAAAAGATGCAGAATTTTTTTCTCTACAAAACTGACTAACTGATTCATTTTTACAAGATATTTTTTTAATTCATAATGCCAATATACGAGCAAAAATTGCAATTGGCTATTGTGGTACTTTTTCAATATTTTGCCTATAATCATGCAGCATGGTTCTATCCCAAAATAATTTTTATATTTTCTGAAAGCCCTTGTAATTCTGCATCGTTTAAGATAAAACTCGAATGACGGAAACTCTGTGAGCAAAAGTTAGCTAAGACCACAAATGTTACTAGATGATGACATGTTAACTTATTTTGTTCCTTTTTTCGTTTTTACACATTGTACATTTATCGAAATGAAAGATTTTGACTTCAGATTCGTAATCAGCGTAAAAAACTGCATTGATGGAACTATTTTTAATAAATTTTCAAAGACTTTCATACGTCATCTGCTTGACTAAATACTGATTTTTACATTATTACCCTATGTTAGGCTTAGTATATCGCTTATACGCATTATAAAGAAAAAGTATTTTCAAATGTAAATGCATGGTTCTGTACAGTTTTTCAACGGCTACAAGATGAACTATCCAACTATTTTATCTCATCTAGATTAGGCATTAGAAAACGCTATGTATCTTCAAAAGTATTATATGTTAGACATCAATAAATTTATTGTATATATTTTGTCTTTCTACAGTGATATCCGATCGTTTTAAAGGATGAACGACGTTAAGGCCACTTTTCGGCCCAAAATATTTTCAAGAAATAACTATATAAGCATTATAAGATCGATATGGGCTACAAGTCTAGCATGTTAATTTTCCTCAAAATCACTTCCTGGGTGTTTGACCTCCGTACCTCGTACAGGGTTTTCGAAAAACCTTTTTTCGAAATTGATTTCCTAAAAGTCATTAGAATTATCGAGTCGAATATGCTGATCACAAATATTGTTGTCTCAAAATTAAAAAACGTAATGCTAAAAGACTAGACTTTTTTTTCCTAAATATGGATTTTAGGGTCTCAACCGGGTTTTTGACCCTCTTTTCGAATGCACGAATCTCCAGAGCGACCAAAAAAGCATTTTTTGGTGTAAAATTCGAAGCTCTATATAAATATGTATGAATAAACATCATTAGAAATATTCAAGAATTTTTCACAGCGAAATCGGACCGGGGTAGCGGTTATTGGCGGCGCCAAGGGTGGGCTGAGGTTGGCTCAGCCCACCCTGGAATTGTTTGAGCCCACCCTGAAATTTTTTTCAGATTTTACAAAAAACAATGATATTTTATCTGAGTAATGTCGCAACATACTACGGCTAGTTCACCATTAAGATCAGAGATGTTAGAGATAAAAATCCGGAAGATTTCGGAATTTATTTTCTGAAATCCGGAGAAAAATCCGAAAACATTTTCGACAAACAGTTTTAACCTCCTAAAGTACGTTTTTGAATCAGATTATCAATAACATCATTTTTTAGTCTTCAGAAAATTTCTTTCGATAAGACAAAAGAGGAAAAACGTCAGTGTATCAATTCAAAGAGTATAACGCTGCAAACTATACATTTAGATTCTAACTAACACACTAGTTTTTAATGCCATTTCTTTTGTTAGAATAAGTTTTAACAGTTCTAATTTTAACAAGAAACAATCATTAGCTTGTATACTAGATATTGACGGGTTCAAACAGGCTTTTCAATTCAGCTGCATTGGGTTTTTCAATTCTATTAAGGCCCCCCCCCCCTCAAAAATCGATCTTAGCCCAGGTACATTCAAATGGGCTAAAATTTGGAGCATATGTTGGGGCTGGAGTATGGAGTGTGTGGTAAAATTTTCAGCTCGATCTACTGACGTTTGACAGAGATATGAACCCAACAAGGGTGAAAAATTGCTCATTTTGTCCGCAAGATTTCTCCGTGGGCCTTCATTCAATATATAGGATTTTTTTTTCTTTGAAGGAGCATCTCAAGATGGAGAGCCTGTGAGGCTCCTTTCTTTAAAACTCTTATCTATCAAGCGGAGAAAAGGATTCACAAGTTCATTCACTCAAAAAACTCTCAAAAAATGGGGCTTTAATTATAAAAATGCTTTTCAATATAATAATAACAAAGCTTCATTAAAAAAACCGAGCCTCACAAGATCTACAGTTTTTGATGCTCTTTCAAACAAAAAAAATGTTTGACTTTATACAGTACTGTGGCAGAGTAACCTTGCGAATACTTTGACAAACCTACTACCTTCTGAGAAAAAATGAGAAAGTTTTTTCGTTTTTAAAATATACTACTATTTTACGAGTAGTATATCGCGAAAATCATAAAAAATCTTACCATAAATGAGGCATCAAAAGGAAACTTATACTGTTTCTGAAAGATCTGAAGACAGGCTATCTTCCCATGCATTTGTCTGAATTTCGGAATTTCTGATAAAAATTGACTTTTTTGAGGGGGGGGGTGACCTTAACATACGGTTTAGTCTACCATTGTATGAATGCTCAATTGGCAAATGACACACGAAGTAGAGAATAATACGCAAGGATGAAAGAAAATAATATACTTTTCAGAATGAATAACAGAAGGAAAACTTTAAAGTCTTTCAGATTATCAATAGCTTTTGTGGAATACATTCGCAAAATACTGTAGCAGAAAATACCCGAAATCCGGAAGAAATTCGGTAGATAAATTCGCTCGAAATCATAAGAACAGCAGAATTTTATTATGTTATAGGATTATCTAAAACTTTTGAAAATAAATAATCAAGCTCTCTCTCTATATATACACACATGTATATTGTTTATTTAATATAGAAAAGAAAATTTTTTGATGCACCTAAAAGTTGAAAACAGCTTAGACTACCATTTTTAGTGTGTCAAGATTCAATAATCCTCAGCCCTCCCTGTTTAAAATTTAGTAGGCCTGAGCTCACCCTAGTCTAAATTCCTGGCGCCGCTGCTAATAGCGGTATAGAAACCAGCAATATCGTCCTTTACAGTACTTCTACTGTACTAAACACTTTTTGAACTCAAGTGAGACTCTGATAATTAGATGTAGTTTTTCAAGCTCTACTCAAATATAACATTGCATTGATGAATAAAGGCCAGCATCAGATCGAGCATTGCGATATACCAGTAAAATACCCTATTTTCTCTTATTTTTTACTATTATTTCAAGATTTTCACTACCAAAAGTATATTTTCATGCAAAATATACTTGATATTCTGAATCAGCATCAAAATGTGCATCAAACAAAATATATTTCATCAAAAAATATTTTTTCATCAAAAATTCGGCCCGTGTTCCTCCTCAGGCGTTTTTATTTGTTTTCGACCCTATGATCCCTCTCCGGTCGAATTTTTCCCGAGAAATATTTTTTGATGAAATAGATTTTGTTTGATGCACATTTTGATGCTGATTCAGAATATCAAGTATATTTTGCATGAAAATATACTTTTGATAGTGAAACTCTTGAAATAATAGTAAAAAATAAGAGAAAATAGGGTATTTTACTGGTATGTCGCAATGCTCGATCTGATGCTGGTCTTTATTCATCAATACAATGTTATATTTGAATAGAGCATGAAAAACTACATCTGATTATCAGAGTCCCACTTGAGTTCAAAAGTGTTTAGTACAGTAAAAGTACTGTAAAGGACGATATTGCTGCTTTCCATACCGCTATCCCGGTCCGATTTCGCTGTGAAAAATTGATGAATATTTCTAACGATGTTTATTCATACAGATTTATATAGAGCTTCGAATTTTACACCTAAAAATGCTTGTCTGGTCG
This sequence comes from Macrotrachela quadricornifera, assembly GCA_022393335.1. Taxonomy (NCBI): domain Eukaryota; kingdom Metazoa; phylum Rotifera; class Eurotatoria; order Philodinida; family Philodinidae; genus Macrotrachela; species Macrotrachela quadricornifera. The sequence continues at coordinate 118,859 of JAJEKB010019083.1, forward strand.
CTCTGGAGATTAGTACATACGAAATGAGGGTCAAAAACCTGGTTGAGACCCTCAATATAGGGCAATAATGTAAAAATCAGTATTTAGTCAAGCAGATGACGTATGAAGGTCTTTCAAAATTTTTTAAAAATAGTTCCATCAATGCAGTTTTTCACGCTGATTACGAATCTGAAGTCAAAATCTTTCATTTCGATAAATGTACAATGTGTAAAAACGAAAAAAGGAACAAAATAAGTTAACATGTCATCATCTAGTAACATTTGTGGTCTTAGCTAACTTTTGCTCACAGAGTTTCCGTCATTCGAGTTTTATCTTAAACGATGCAGAATTTCAAGGGCTTTCAGAAAATATAAAAATTATTTTGGGATAGAACCATGCTGCATGATTATAGGCAAAATATTGAAAAAGTACCACAATAGCCAACTGCAATTTTTGCTCGTATATTGGCATTATGAATTAAAAAAATATCTTGTAAAAATGAATCAGTTAGTCAGTTTTGTAGAGAAAAAAATTCTGCATCTTTTGAGATGTTCCCAACCTCATGATGTTGATCCATTGCAAAGAAAAACCCAAAATAGTAGAAGCACCCTGAAAAGTCAATTTTTTGGGCCATGGTCACTAGGGGTGTCACCTTGTGTACTTCGGCGTTTTTCACAGGCTAGTTAGAAAGAGCTAAAATTTTGGATTTGGGAGTTTCTAGCTATGGTCTATCGTTTTAGCTGATTAAATCGAAAATCTCAATTTTAGCGGCGGCCACCTCCATATTAAGTTGGTCGGTCTTATGGCGGATCCTCTCTTAAGAATAGACTGCATTATATCAATATCTATTCTATGTCGCTCTTGGATACAAATGTTCTTTTTCTGACACTAATCTATATACGAAAATTAAATAGTATTGTCTGAACCCTTTCCTTCTTTCAAATGACTATATTCACATATTAGAAAAATTCCTTGATTCGCTGAATTTTCAGCTTGAAAATTTCTAATTACCAATGAATGATAAAATTAAATGGAAATTTAAACTAACCTGTCTAACTTCAAGCTAGTTTCTCGTTGCTCTGATTGTGATGAAACATTGAAATTGGATTCTACTAAAGGCAAAAATAGAATATGACATTAAAAAAATAGAAATATAACAATAATAATGAAGTACTTGTACGAGCATCTTTGTATTCTACATGAATATTATGAACGTTTGGTTGAACAAAAGTAACTCTTCAATGAATCGATAAAAAAAAATAATTGTAAATATTCTATTTCGAATAATTAATATTAATGATCTTACTTTTTATCATTCTTTACAGAATTTATAGTTGACACATTTGATAAATTTGTTTTTTTGTTCAGTTCTTTTGGTATATCTGTAACAAAAAATAAAAGTTAAAAAATATCTTAGTTTTAATATAATAACAATATTAAGATAATGTTTTTCAAATTTTTTTTATTTTAATCATTAATTGCAGAATTTAAAGTTTAATCCATCAAGAATTTGATTGAATGAGATACAAAGAAATCTAAGTTGGAATCAAATAAAATAATTTTCCTTATTTAACAGAATACATTTATCTAATCCAGTCTTTTTCATAATCATCTATTTAACAATAAAATTGTTTTTTTAGTTGATATTTATCAATTGTGCATAAAGATTATAACTATTATTTTAATCATAGGTAAGTTTCTCCAATATAGGAAATTAATTCTAACATTTGTAGAAATATGAAGAAAAAACAAACATCTAAATAAAGATAGTAGACTTACCATGTTCTGTTATAAATACTTCATGATTAATATGACCAACTCGATATGGTCGTTGCACATTTTTAGTATCTTGAACAATATCATTTGCCACTTTAAATAGAATCGTTTCAATATGAACGTTCGTAGTCGTAATATGTTTTATTAAATATTTTGTAAATAACTCATTATTGTCAAATTCAGTTTGATTTGGTAAAACTTGACCAACGGCACAAGAAAATGCAATTAATGTATTTTCAGGGGCTTTCATTTCATTCAAACCATAAATTTGTTTATCAGTTGATGATTCATTCGATTTCATCGTTGGCATTGAATAACTTCGACAACAATCAAATAAAAATACAACGACTAGTGGATTCATAACAGCAATATCATCAATTATTGATTGTGCATTAAGTGCATAACGATTCATATTAGTCGCATTTGTAATGTTATTATTATCACATGGTAAAAGAAAATTCTGATCACGCCATCTTATCGCATGACCAGAAAAATAAAATATAATCAAATCATTCGACTGTGTTGATGCAATAAATTTATCGATACTCCGATGCAAATCTTGAGATTTCAAATTTAATTGTAATTCTACATTGCAAGCACATTTTTGTTTGAGAACATCAGCAAAATCTTTAGCATTCTTAATACAATTGTTCAATTTTCTGTGTTCATAATCATTATTACCAATAATTAATGCTCGTTTTCGATACATTTATGCTGAGAATTATAGTTGTAAATTATACTAAAAATAAATTTCCTTCTTGAATAAAGATTATTTGCATCATTTTTCTTTTCCTTAACTTTTTTTAAACTAATTTTGTGATAAAAAAAACAGAAAATTCTTATTAAATCCTGAGAACCTTTCCTATTCCACGATGTTGAACATTGCGAAATCCGTTTCACCTAATTCTGCAAACTCGATCTTCAATGAACGTCAAACGCATCATAAACATTGATCGACTTCCCTCAATTCTGGAATTTAGTGAAGATGGAGTTTCCCGAAATTCCTACCGATTCAACAATTCGATCTGATTCCGAAATTACAATCTGCCCCCATCCCTCTCACATATACTATTGTGCTTAAAGATTAATTCCTCCAATAACCATCTAATTCAAGGACGAAATTCTTGGAATTAATGAAACTTGGCCAATGTCGATCAATCATTTCATCGTATGGGACGACAGAATTCTCAGATAGGTATGTGACAGCTCAGAGCGGATGAGCGGTTACACAACTACATATAATCAACCTAGGACATGGAATTGTTCTTCGCAATGAGGGTCTACCAATGCTATTTGTCATTTAACAATGATAACCCCATTCTCTATCTTGGTTATAAGTAGATATACAATCGCTCATGAGTGAATGATCGGTAATGAACGAATCACTACCGGTCATCCGCTCTAAGCTGTCACATTCCTACCCCTGGAACTGGAAGGAACTGATTTCGAAATGTTCAACATTGTGGAATAGGATGACTGCTCTAAATCTCGATGTATTGAAATATTGCTGATCGAATAATATTGATTTAAAACGGTTCAGTTGTAGTTCATATTATTTGTAGGAAAGAAAAACCATTCATTTCTAAATAATTTATTGTATCCAGCACCCGCACGAGTGGGGGTTGTACACCCCCTTAATAACTGGAAATATTTCGTTTTTTCTCAGCGACGGGAGCAGATTTGTAACAAATTTTGTGTTTTTTTTTAAGAAATTTTGCTTGAAATACTCTTTCACACCCTCAAAAAATTTTACATCCTTTCAAAACCCGCTACAACCCTCTCCCATTCTTACACCCTTCGCGCGGGTATTGATTGTATCAAACGAAGAGGGGCTAATAAAATACACGAACAATCAACAAAAGTGTCAATATTTACACGAACACTTTTCAATGGTTACGAACATCTAAAATAATTCAGTATGACAATCTGGTGACTACATAGGTGAGAAAATTTTTAGACATGGAAACGTGAAAATCTAATATGAATTAACGATAATCAAATTTTGAATTTCTCGAAAATCAAGATATACGAGCCACTCGACGATGTTTTCTAGCTATTTTAGGCGTCTATATCCATTGATAGCTGTCTGTATGAATGCTTATATCGTCTGTAAATCTCTTAATCGACTTATTGTCATACATGTGTAAAGTTTTTACATTTAGATTGAAGTTCGTAGGTGTCTTTAGAACGTTATTTGACTTTTAGAAGATTATCATATATGATCGATACCTATGTTCTCATTAAAATACTTCTAAAATTAGTGTTTGAACATAACTCTCCAAGGTTTACATACAGAGAGAGAGATAAAACAAAGTGTTTTTTTCAAATGATGTGTTCGTCGATGTTCACATCATTTTTTAACATTTCAGATGCAGTGATTAAATTATCAGTAAACTTTTTATTTTTAAAAAGAAGTTTTTACTTACTTAGAAGGACGCTAGAAATTAGAAATAAAAATAATTTTTCACTCATTTTTTTTTGCCACAATACCTGTTTATAATGTCTGAATTGATAAACAAGGTGAGACAAACTTATTTTATCATTTTAACAAAAAAAGGGAAAGAGATAAAAAGATATTATATAAATAATAAAAATAAAGAATGTAACTCACATTTTATGATATAATCAGTATGTAATTTTCAAACAGTGATGAAACTTCTCTTAAGATGTTTTATGAGCAACTGATAAAAAAAAGTTTCTACTTAAGTCTCAATCCAAAAATAGTGACGGAAGTATCATAAGTTCCTATACCAAGGTCTGAAAAACTTTCTTTCTATATGATCTAGTAAAGAAGATAATGTTATGCTTTTTTTATGCTATTTGATTATACTTCAAATAATATGATAATAATGAATTTTCGATAAAGTCTGTTCTGCTTGGAAATGTGCTTGTTGTATTACTACTGATTTCAAAAAAGTTAGAAGTGTATTTTTGTATAGTTAGTGAATGGAAGAAGATAGATAGTTGCGATTTTCACAGTTCGAATAAGAAGATGAACATATAATGAATTTAATATTACAAAGATTTCCAATATGAATTTTCGAGTTGTATTACTCCTTTTCAAAGCTCCGACAAATAATTTTTCACGCAAAAAAAGAAAAAAGAAAAAGTCATATTTTTCAATAATTCTTGGAAAAACTAACATAAAATTTCCGTCAAAACATGTATAAACCAATGGAAACCCGTCTATATTGCACGGCTATTTTCTTCTTCAGCGTACCACCTCAGATTTTTAACTGTATATTCAGTAATAGAAATATACAGACATTCAATGTTATATATATCCCAACGACAAGAACCAGTTTCAATCCGTATCAGAGATATGCAGGGCAAGGATTTTTCATGTCTCGCGGGCTCCGCTCTGTGACTTCTGCTTCCCCCGCCTCGCCCATCTTCCGTGAAATATTTTTTTAAGCAGCCCCACGGATTTCGCTTCGGAAAGTTCTTTTTTCATAAAGAATTCTACATTTAATTTATTCTAGAATACATGACAAATTTTTTAACAAAAATTAGTAAGACAAGAAAAAAATCAGAGGAGTTTTGCTTTCTTATTGCACCTGATGAAAAAGCTTTTAGTGCATTTCCTGATCGGACGAAATAACAGCAAACAAATGAAACAATAACAGGTCATAGATTGTTGGTCGTCGAGGTTTTCGGAAGGAGTTCAATAGATTTTTGTTGTCATTAGGTCCAGAAAATTATTCGCTATCGAATCATCTGGGAAATTTTTTGAAAAAAAGGCAAATCTAATGATAAAAAACGCAGTCAAACTTGAGATAGTAGCGCTCTCTTTATAGCATATCTGATAAAGTCTAGCAAAAAGCACTAGGGCTGGATAAAAAAAAACATCTGTTTAGTATTTTATTATTGTTTTTTTGGGGTCAAAAATTTTCGACCTTAATTTAGAGAAAAGTGTCTAGACATATATGGTGCCTCAATTGTATATATTTGTCATTGATTCGATGCATCATCAGGATAAAGGAACATACCATTTACAATGAATGATGAAAATATGAAACAAACAAAGAATACGAGAATTCCTCTTTTGATTGCTTGAAAATAAAAGACCAGTCAATATTGAGGGAAGATCGAATTTGTAGCGGAACGACGTTTATTAATTATTTTTCACGATCCTACATGAGATGATGAAAAAATTTGGTCCCCCCCGCCCCGTGCAGGTTTTTCCCTGGATTGTTCGAGCCCCACGTATTTAAGTTTGTTGTTTACCCGCTCAGAACCACCCTTGTGTCGATCAGTACCGGTGTCCTGCCCGTTCGTCACCGCGTGGGTCATATGGCTCCGTGGGGCATAACCTGTGGACCGTACATTTCTGCTCCGTATCTCACATATGTTATTACTGTAAAAATGCATTTATTTAAAACTAATTATATATTTTGAGAGACCGTGGAGTTTTCTATCATCCTGTATGACTAGGTTTTAGATAGGATAATAGAGAATATTAAGCTCTATCAGAATATAAAATGGCTTTTTTAAAAAAGGTATTTTTATAATGATGAAAAATTTATAGAACTAGTTGAGGAGATACAATCCACTCTGTAGGAATCTAGACATGATAGTGCCTTCATTGCACTCAATTTATTTTGGCAATAAATAGGTCTAAACTAAAACCTAATTATATAGGATGATAGAAAACTCCACGATCTTTCAGAATATGTAATTAGTTTTAAATAAATGTATTTCCATAATGATAATATATGAGAAATATGGAGTGAAACTATTTTTTGCTGAGGGAATATATGACATTGAATCATTGTGGATCCTTTGGTTCCTGCTGAATCCTAGGATCCACCAGGCACCGCTTTTTTCATTCTTGATTGCATCCATCCTATTTATCATAACAAGCATTTGTTTTACATCTAATAAGTACATAAATTGAACATGTTCACAAATATGACCATCGTTGGAAATACCAACTTCGAATTCACCTAAACCAGTAGATACAATCAACCTAAGACAATATTATATATAAATAAATGTGTAACTTACCTGAGAAGTACTTTTAACTAAATTCTTAATAAAACTCGGATATCATGTTCCATCAGCGAGGGTAACATAACATCCTTTCATCTCGAATCGGATCGATAGAGTACGGATGCTGATACCATGTTCTCGTTCGATTTTTAGCCTATCCATAATCCATGCGTATTTTAAGTTAGTTTTGCCTATCTAACAGTCACTGAAAGTGTATATCGTTGCATAAGCCTTATCAAACTAAAATAAATCCCTCAGCAGCGTCTTTTTCGTATCGTTTAGTAATTCGCTTATCAGTATCACTGCATTTCCACATGAGATGATCGGCATAAGTTGATTTACCCAAATCAACATAACCGAGAACAACAATATTAATATGCTTCTTTTCTTTATCCATTTCTTTTAACATGAAAATATTGTTCATCTTTAATTAAGCAAATAATTGTCATATAAACAGGTTTCTTTTGCATATACAAAAAAAAAGAACAAAAATCTTGTGCAATTCATACTCATATAAATTACATGACGCATACTATGTTATTTTATTATGAAATATTATTCAATGATCATGATAACAAATTATGCAGCTGTAATGGATAAAGGTGGTTTATTGAAATTTTTGAGTTTAATGCTCTTTTTGAATACAGAACGACATTTTCAGAGTTATAGTAGGACAGGAGAAAACTGGTCCCACAGAGCTTTGTGTCATCAGTATATAACCATATGAGGCCATTGTCTATTTTTGCATTATGCAAACTGTTGACTATTTAGGAACTTTTCTTTTGTTGATGAATATTTTCACGAATTCGTAGTTTGACTTACCTTTAAGATTTAATTATAATCATTCAATTTATGATAATAGTTTATATGTTTTGATTGGCAGAAAAAAAAAATGTAGTATCTTCATTCTATATTATTAATTTTATCAATAGCATAACATACCATTGATCACATTCAACAAACATCCGCGTTTGATATTAGTTAGAGAGAGAGAGATAGTAGTCAACATAATAAATATATTCATTCTCGCATTACATTTATCAATAATAAAATTCTATTAAAAATCATCTAAGCTTGCCTTTTGTGATAATGTAACTCAATCTAGTAAATATAAAAAGAAAATTTTTTTAAATCATACATTCAAGACGTGTTATCGAGTAGATCTATTATAAGAAATAAATGATAAAGAATAATATTGTGAAAAATTTGCAATATTAACTGGTCGTGAAACATTATGGTAGCTCGTATAATTACTGTTATCGCAATTTTTGTAGTGTTCTATCTTAGTCATGCTCGAATTCTAGTATACGATACAGAAACGAACAATAGAACGGAATATTTCGATTGTATCTATTATGTAAATGACTCATCAACAATCAAATACTGCCGACGAATAGAGGAAATAATATCGATCGCTCGACATCAGCGTAAAGATTGTGTGAATGATGGTGTAAAATGGTTATTTTCTGAACTACTCGGTCAAAATATCACACCTGACGAGGTTTTATCTTGGAGTTCAAGTATTGTAGCAGCTGATAATTATGCAGCAATCTTTTATAATAGCGTATTGAATGCTAATATTGATGATTTTGTCTGTAATTGTACGAAAGAAGGTACATTCGGTAGGTATTGTGAATATGAACTGTTTCATGAAGCAATTTCTTTTGAACAAGCTCTTGACATTCAATTTACTCATAAAAAAATTGATTTTTGGGGTAATCAGGAATGGGGTGATATTATCTGTTACAATACTTTGTCATGCAATTTTGGAATGCGTTGTTTAGAATGGCGTAATATTTGCGATGGTGAACAACAATGTATGGATGGAAATGATGAAGAAAATTGTGATATACTTGAATTCAATGAATGTGAAGAAGATGAATATCGATGTATCAATGGTATGTGTATTGCAGAAGAATATTGGATTGATGGTAAGAAAAAAAAAATCTTTATTTGAAATAATAGTAAATTTTTGTTTTAAGGAGACGCTGATTGCATGGATACAAGTGATGAACGATTAGATTCATGGGGTTCTACTTGTCCATTTGAACCACGTAGTATAGATTGCGATGAACATCTTTGTTTTCGTGATCAAAATTCATGTGGTGATGGACAATGTATTCAACCAAAAGATAGCTTTGTGTTTCAGACACGTTTACCATTCGATTGGCATTGTTTGAGTCTTCGAGAATTTAATTATATGTGTGAAATGAATATGAGATGGCCTTTATGGACTAAAGTAAATGGTTTATGCACTCGTACTATGAAATATAATGATCCTTCATTGTCTATAAATAATGATAGTCTATCTAATGATGAGAAATGTGTCTATTTGATTCGTTGTGCATTATCACATGGACTTGAACATGATTGTCCATGTGATCATACTAATTGCACTGAAATAATGGCACGTGAGTGTATAACTACTGAATCATATGCATATCCAACAAAAGGTGTAATACGACCATTTATTAAAACTTATTATGATTGGCATCGTGAAGATTGGTTAAGTCATACACCAAATTATATTATTGCTGAAGGTAGTCTGAAATGTCGAGGTTTTCATGGTATAGTAAATGGATCTAAATTGAATTATACAACATTTTTAATTGATAGAATGATGATAGATTTTCGTGTATGTTATGAAATTAGTATTCATCGTAATATAACATCATCGATAAAATATGATGAAACATGTTGGAATAATTCACGCACATTTAATAATCGTTCATATGCTTATTATAATATTTGTTCAATATCACGTGAATGTATTTCACAATATCGAATTCGAGATGGATATCAACAATGTGGTGATGGAGGAGATGAAGAAGAAGAAGAAGAAATAAAAGAAGATTTATGTATTAATATTCGAAAACATCGACTTCAATGTTCATCAGATCAATATACATGTCTTTTTATCTACAAACTTGGTAACAGTTATGATGATTGTAATAATAAATACGATGAACTTTTTTATGGTACTGGTAGTCCTATTACAGAAATAACATGCAATAAGAAGCATGATATAGGTTGTTCCATCTTACGAGATTATATTAATAACTTATCAAATACATTACCATCGAATAATATAACTTTAGCTGTTCGTAAACATAAACGTATTCCATTTCGAACATATTGTAATAGTTTTTGGAATACGGATTCACATATGGATGAATGGTCTCAATACTGTCAGTATTGGACTTGTCGATCGGATCAATATCGATGTGCGACTGGCCAATGTATTGATCTTGATTGGGTATGTGATGGAGAATGGGATTGTGCAGATGCATCCGATGAAGAAGCATTGATCTTTCGAAATGAACAGTCTTTACACAGTCATACAATTCATAATATAAAAAATCAAACAAATAAATGTTATCAACGATATGTCAATCAATCATTTTCGAATATTTGCAACATTTTCACTGAATTTCCATGTTATGTGATAAATGTAACAGATCCATTGAATATTAAAGCTAATCGTCCTTGCATCAAACTTAATCAGCTTGGTGATGGTATCGAACATTGTTATGGTGGATTAGATGAAAAAAACACACTTGTAACATGTAATGGTCTAATGCGTGGTTTTACTTATCAATGTGAACGGAATCCATGTATAAGATATTCATATGCTTGTGTCAACGATTCCGATGATTGTATGGATAAAGTACTTTGCGCTTATCAAAGTGTTAATAAAACGTGGTGTTCAGGATATAAAGATGTAGTATGTCTGAATGGAATATGCCAAAAAGGTGCTCGTTGTAATCGTATTATTGAATGTACATATGGTGAAGATGAATTTTGGTGTTCTTCTAATGTTGATTACTATGGTCAAAGATTCTATCGTTGGAAGAAAGAAGTCTCATTAGAACATTTACAATTCCTGTATTTGCCCACATATCCTTCATCGATGTCTCAGAAATCATTAGATAAGAATATAGCCGCAAAATCTACATGCTCTCAATCAATAAAAGAAATAAGTCGAAATTTGTCGCGTGTTGATACATATAATAATCATTCGTACATATGTAATCGTGGTATAGCGATCTCGATGGGTAATGAAAAGACTGTTTGCTTTTGTCCACCTGCCTATTATGGAATGAAATGTCAGTATCATAGTGATCGATTGACTATCATTACTCATATTGAATGGAAGAATTTTCCACTGCAGATATATTCAACATCTTCATCTATCTTCAAAGTTATTGTAACATTAGTTTATATCGATCGTGTTATTGATCATCATATATTTCATGTAAATCCGGCTATTGAATCTCATAAAGAGAGATTCTATTTACTCTATTCGAGATTTAACAAGATGATGGAACATAAACAAAAACGCTATTTTAATCGAACAGATATTTTATTACATCATCCATATTCAGTGCGATTCGATCTCTATAATATAAGTAACAATGAAATTTATGAGTATGGTTCATGGCATCGTACGATCTTCTTCGATTTTTTACCTTCCTTTCGATTAGCCACTGTACTCAAATTTCCCGTCTGGCTTAATAATGCAGCTGATAATCCTTGTTTAAATAAGACATGTAGCTTGAACTCGTCTTGTCAACCTGTATTGAATCAGAAAAATTCTTATTACTGTTCATGTAACAGTGGATTTTATGGGCCAACATGTGAGAAGTATGAAGTACGTTGTTTGACATATTGTTCATCGCATTCGATTTGTAAAATCAGTCATCAAGATATACTTACTGATTCTAATCATCTTTTATGCATATGTCCATTAAATCGTTATGGTCCACGCTGTAATCTATTGCATAATGAATGCAATTCATCTCCTTGTGCTCATAATGCAACTTGTCAACTTACTTATGATCCAAGTGGTCAACGTCCATTTATTTGTTCATGTTCAAAACAATTTTATGGTGATCGTTGTCAATTTGAAAAATTAGCTATTCGTATTGATATAAATATTAGTGTGTCAGCTCTCGCATCTGTAGTTCAATTTTATGATGTTCATAATAGTTCATTAGCATTACTGATCCAACATCAGAAAGTTCATTTTGGTTTACCTCCTACAATTTATTTTGATCATGGACGTACACAAGCACCTATTTTCAGCATGTTAAAAATATACGATCGTGCAAAAATATCTAAACTTTTTGTTTTATATATTCAACCAAATGCTTCATATATAAATATTACATCGACACCTGTTCATTGTGTACACTCATCATCATTATTATTTAATGGTAAGTTTATTTTCAGATATATCATTTTTTTTCTGACTTCTACTTTATGTAATGTGTCAATATTAGATAATATCTCAGTACCAGCTGTTTTCAAGTATCATCGTCTGTGCAACAATACCGAACTTTTATGCTTCTTTGATGATAATTATTTGTGTATTTGTCAAGATGATCATAAACGTGTCGATTGTTTTGGACATTCTCTTACTCTTGATCAATGTTCTTCATGTTTGTCAGATGGGAAATGTATTCGAGGAGATCCTAATGATGTAAAAGATTTCATTTGTTTATGTTCTCGATGTCATCATGGTCGACTGTGTGAATTTCGAGTAGATGCATTAGGATTTACTATCGATTCACTGCTTGCCACTGACAATTTTACTATTCAATTGATTTATGTATGTTTCGCTATTTTATTGTTTTTTATTGGTTTACTTAATAATTTGAGCTCTTTCGTCACTTTCAAGAGAATACAATCTCGTAAATGTAATGTTGGAAATTATTTGCTTATCGTTTCGGTTCTTAATCAATGTGCTCTATTCTGTCTTCTCCTCAAATTTATTTATATTTTAGTCGGATCATCTTATAATGAAGCTAATATTCCATTTATTCATCTAATATCTTGTAAAATACTTTCTTATTTTCTCTCAGTATTCACTCGAACTGTTTATTGGTTGACAAGTTGGGTTACTTTAGATCGTCTTTACGTTACTCTCTTTCCTATGTCTGTGCTCTCTAGAAATTCTCAAAATTCAATACGGACAAGCGGTATCACACTCATTATTCTAGCTATTATACACGTTCATGAAGTGCTCTACTATACTGTTGTACAGGATCAATCTGGTAGTTCTTCATGCGTTATAAAATTTGAAAATTCGATTGTTGCAAACTATAGCCGAGTAAATACTCTTTTCAATTATCTTGGTCCCTTTATTTTACAAACGGTTGCTATTACATTGTTAATTATGTTAGCTACTCATAGTCGCGCTAAAACAACGAGCTCGAATATAACATTTCGAGATATGTTCAAGAAACAATTTGCTACACAAAGAGAACTATATCTTACTCCAATCGTTATCATAATTAGTGCTCTACCACAATTAGTATCTTCATTCAGTTTAGCATGTACACAGCTGCATATCTGGCAACGACATACACTACTTATTACATATCTGCTTTCATATGCTCCGCAAATACTTGGCTTCATTCTTTTTGTATTACCATCAAGCAAATTTAAGAAAGAATTTGATGAAACATCTATTGGTAAGAGGTTCTCGCAAATGCTTGGATTATCATCTCAATGACGCTATATTATATTACCAATACAGAATATACGTGTTCAACCGCAATTTAATTTCGAACCGCTTCTAGACATACCTTTATATGGATCGCATTCAGATGCGGTTAGAAAAATGTTTCGAAAACACATTTGGATGCAATTTTAAATGAAACCGCGTTTATACGAGATTAATAGAAACTATTAAAACGTGTTTAGACATGATTTTGTTTCTAAACGCTTTTAACTGCTACGATTTAAACTGAAACATAATGCAGTTCAGACGTGTTTCGATACAAAAAAATTTCTTGTGAAAATATAAGCAAGAGGAGAAAAGTTAACGTATTAAAAATGTATTGTACACTTTATTTTTTGATGATTTCATTTAGTATATCATCAATATTTATATTCGAAAATAGCAACAAAATAAACTGATATGAGTTCTACATCCATTAAAATTATTCTTTGCCGATATCACTTATATAATTGAAATCTAATTTCATGATTTTTTTGGTACGTCATATTAGAACAGTGCATTCTAAACGTGACTACATCTTTTATACGTTTGCTATATTCGTACTTGATGGTATAGAAAGATGATCATGTCGATAAAGATATCAATCTATTGATAGAAAATGATTAACTCTTTGATCAGTTTTCATTTAATCTAACTATCAGTTTTTACTCTAATTAGGAGTAAATTTTACTGAGGTTTCTTGGAATGTTTTAATGAATTTGTTTATTTTGATTTGTGATAATTCTATTACATAAGGAAAAAGAAAGATAAAATAAATACATATTATCTAATAAAATATAATACGCAAATGATAAATTCTGAAACGACAATAGTAGACAACGAGTGTGAACTAATGTGACTTCACGATACGTATATTTGCTTCTTAAACGCTAGTTCACTTGTTCTAATTTCATTTCTTTCATTTGAGATATACCAATATTTTTATACTTCATTGGCCTAAAATGAGGTAAAGATTATAGTTCGACGATGTTAATGGCGACTTAGATCAAAGTTGAAATGAAGTGTCAGCTTTTATAAAATTTCAGGTATTGACTCAAACGCAATTAGACACGATTCCATTTCTAATCGCATCTAAACGCCAGTAGTGTCACATATCTAGGATTTTGGAGATGCTACCGCGTCTCCTGAAGGAGATGCCGTATCTCTTGCGGGAGATGCGGGTGAGGATGTGAGGAATGTGCATCTCTAGCGAAAATCCTGCATTTTCGGTGACAAACGACCGCATCTCCCGGGTGTGACTGTGGCGTCTCCCTCAAGAGACGCGGTGGCATCTCCAAAATCGTGAATATGTGACACTGCTCTCCGAAATGAGAGAATTTGTTCTCTTCGTATCCGAAAATTTCGTTGAAAAATAATAGAAAAAGTAATCTTCAACTTCCGAATGATTCTTTTTCTCAAAGAACATTGTTACAGCTAACAACCACTGATACATCTATCATTTTGAAGATCTTTTCCTTTTGTATAGATTTTATAAGTTACTGAAAAAAAGACAAAATATTACATCTTAGTCACTGATCTTGCTAGTTTTTGAATGAAGCAACAACAAATATGCAAGAAAAGAATTTCTTGCTGTTTAATTTCTGAAAGTCGAATTGACTGAAAGAAAAAAAAAGGAATAGCTGTTCGTTTATTTTGCGTCATTATTTTTTACCCATGAAAAATTTTCTATATTTCCGACATGTTCTGTACGTTCGCTGATCATGCACACAGAAGGAATAGAGATATTTCGTATGTTCGACTATTTTCATTTTTTCCCAGTACAGTTGAATATTTTTCTTACTTTTCTGTCACTCTATTTTCGATCGTCATCTTCCTTCCTTCCCATGTTGTCCATTTTAAAGCAGTCTTGCAAGCATGCATACATCCAAAACACAATTATTTTAACCGAGATCAATACTTTCAGTTGCTTTCATTTACTCAAAGTGGATTTTTTTTATTTACGCTTTCTGTTGTCATAGTGTCACTATTCATGATAGAATTTATTTAATTGAATGACATTCAAAACATGATGCGAGATAGATGTTAGATGAAAATCAGTAACAACTAAGAGAGACCTATCCGACTTCCGTGAATTTAGAAGTCTTGAGGATACCTGAATTCAAAAACCTGAGTTTCTCAATTATCTTTAATTAGGAGACATATTTACGTATATGTACTCTCATCCTCAGTTGGGGCATGCGTGTGTACGACTATCTACCCTTACCCTCAGTTAGGAGATGAATGTGTGCATATCTTTCTCATCATCCTCAGTTGAGATACGTGTATGTATGTGTCTCTACCCTCATCAGTGTTTCTAATAGAAATCTAAAATAAGATGTACAGTACATTTTATTTTATATGGACAAAAATGTACCAAAATAAAGTTTGATAGAATGTAAAGAAATGAAACAACGAATGTCTTAGTATTTTTGACATTATTCTTTTTGCATTTCAAATTTTTGAATAAAGTTTTTCTTTTCGGAAGACGTTCTATGAAATTCTCTATAAGGTGATGTGATTATGGATACTAAAATATCTTTTATCGATTGAAAAATTATGAGCACTTTCAGAAATAGAATTTTTTATGAGATTATCAATTCTCTAAGCAGAACGAATTTTTCTAAGACTTATTGATAATCTATATACTATGATAATGAAGTCTAACGAGATAAATTATCAACAAATCTTAGAAAAATTTGTTCTGCTTAGAGAAGTATTAATTGATAAAAGATATTTTAGTTCTAATAATCAATAATGTCAAAAATACTAAGACATTCGTTGTTTCTTCCAAACATTCATTCTAAAATTGAAATGAGTAATCGTAGTGTTTCTTTTTCATCGTATTTTTTTGCTTCCAAATTAAAAGTAAATACAGGATGAAAAGAAATATATATGTACATACTTTTGACTATGTTCTTTCTAATAGCAAAAAAGTTAATCGTCTAGGATACTTGTACACAGTATGAAATTGAAAAATAAAATTAATGTTGTTTTGTATCACCCGATAAAACAATGTTTATATCGTCTAACTAAACATACATACAATCTTTACTTGATAGATCACGATCTATGCATAATTGTAAGATATATTTTGAGATTCAAAATAGTTTTTTTTATATATTAGAAGGAAAGTGTGTAGCAGCGTGTATTTTGGGAGCAGCAGATGCTCTGTACATCTTGCTTCTGCTGTGTGCACTTGTCATTAGAAGTAGATCCTCATCCTCTTTGGTATCCTTGCTTTTGATGTGTTTTGCAATTATATTAGCTACTGGTACTGTTTATATGATTCTTTGAATTCAGGTATCCTCAAGTCTTCTGAATCCACGAAAGTCAGACACTACTAGAATTCTACATGGCCAATGAAGATAAAATAATGCAATCTCTTACGGATTGCCTTTTTTTTGAAAAAGGCAATTGCAAACTTGGGGACAAGTGTAAGAATCGACATTTCTCTTCGGATACTCACGAAAGCCGTTGTCGGCGATGGCCACACTCTTGTCGTAAGACTGATTGTCCTTATCGACATCCCAAGATACGACGACCAGAACCACGCCCAATATCTTTACTACCACAAAAAACAGGACAGCTCGTCAGCTTCTTTTGGGATATTGAAAATGTACCAGTTCCTCGTGGCCAGCAGCCGTTCGGTATTGTGGAAAGACTTCGCCAAAAGCTGGTGATTGGACGTGGCCAATTAGAGAACACATTCTCGTGCTATTGTAATGTATTGAGATTTCCTCAAGAGATTCTGTCAAGTGTGCATCGCGCGAATGTACGTATTGTTCATCTACCGGATGTGAAATCTAACGCAGCAGATCGTGAAATTTTTTTGGAGTTAGATCGTTTTGAACGTACAAACCGTCCACCGGCTACAATTGTACTTATATCAGGTGATATTGACTTTATTGGAAAACTGAATGATCTTCGCTTTCGAGTAGGATTTCATATTATTGTCGTATACAATCATCTAGCAAAGCATGAACTGAAAACAGCAGCAAATGAACACTATCCATGGAGCGATTTTACGGAAGAACGGAGTGGGATACGTAGAGAAGAACAGCCCATGAACAGTCCAAATAATAAGCAGAAGAATAGAAACCTAAACCCAACTCCAAATGCACAAGCTAACAAAGAAACTTCGCTTACTCCACTGATGAATATAAAAACAGATCAAAGTTCTGTTTCACTCGATCTAGTAAAGGATACAAACACAGAACTACGGTCTATTTTGCCCAGTCAGCAAAAAAAACATCGGAAAAAATCCCAAAAAAATAATATTACGAATTGCCCCAATTCAGTACTATCGGAGAGCTTGGCTATCTCTAGCCCAAATACGCAGAAGAACGAATGTAGTACCTGCAAAAAACAATTTAAATCGCCGAAAGATCTTCAACAGCATCAAGAGGTCAAAAAACATGGTGAATTCGATCTAACAACTATAGATTGGACATTAACATATGAGAAAGATCAGCAAACAATTCCTGTGACAATCAACAATGATGATGATACTCACAAAGGTAATTCATTAATAACACCCTTCTCCAACCTTATACTCTTTCATGATGTCAACGATGATGAGTTATGTTCGACACAATCATCGAATCTTCCATTCGTCGATAATGGGCAAAACAATGATCTATTATCGACACGAACCTCGATTCCTCCACTGGTTGTTGATGGTCATATTGATGACCTACCATCAATACAACCCTCCAATTTTCTATTCTTCGATGATGTCGACAATGATGAGTTATTTTCGACACAATCCTCAAATCCTTCATTA